>JAOVVF010000025.1:21414743-21425504 GCA_028565595.1 Duopalatinus emarginatus
TGATATTTGAGTGAGATAACAAATCGTATTATTTTTTTTTACTTTTTATAAAATTGAGATAAATACACTCTATAAAGTAGTTTTTCAACAAATTTGTAAACACTTCATATTACAGGCACATTATGGTAGCTGTACATTTTTTGTTGCCTTGGAAACAGGAGGTCCCAGGTTCGAGCCCTGCAACCAACAAGACTCGACTGAAGTGCTCTTGAGCAAGGCATCTAACCCCCAATTGCAGATAAGGGGCTGCCCACTGCTCTGGGCATGTGTGCTCACTGCCCCCTAGTGTTCACTAGTGTGTATGTGTGTGTATCACTGCACGGCTGGGTTAAATGCGGAGGTGAATTCCACTGCATAGTGGTCAGAAGAGTTCTCACTTTCATTAAATAAAAGGCTCTCTTATTACACTGGGCCATTTTATTATAAACAAAGCTGTGTGATTGTTAATGCTTTCTTTAATGTTTGATTTTAATTAGCTTTTACTTTGTTTACTTTTCATAAAGTTTAAATTTAATGCCCTTGTAATTGGAACCTGCGTTTAAAGTGTTTTCCAAATTTTTTATAAGTACCACAACATCATTTATGACTTTAGGAATAAGATGTGCAAAAACAAACATAATGGCACAAACCAACAGTTTTTGGTTTACTGTGTGTTCTGGGAATGTTTTTTTCGTTATGCTAAGAAATATTTTTACACACCCTTTCGTTACAGTTACTTGTAGAAGTATTAACACAGACACTGGTTGGCAGAGGCTGAGATTTCCTACAGGCCTGCTCTGACTTTCGCTTGAGTTTCCCAATAATGTGCCTAAAGCTTGCTTAATTTGAATGCAAAACCCCTGACACACATACACACATGTGCCCACACACGTGAACACATATATAGTAGCCTCTCTGCAACAGTCATAATTCTCTTTCTGTGTTAATACATAAACACACCGACATAAACACACCTCTGAATACAGTAAAGTGCCAGAAAAACTGGTACAGATTGGCATTGGCTCCATAATAGTTTGGGGTTAGTTTATCTGGAAATCCATGACCCCCCTAGTACATCTAGAAACGTCTCTGACAGGTGAACACTATGTGTGCATCCCTTCTAAGCACTTATTACCCGTTCATTTTGATGACTTTGGCCTCTTCCAACAGGAAGAGGTGCCATCAAACAAGTCTAGAGATGCCAAATTATGATTACTGGAACAATCATCTGAGTTTGGGGTTTTGCCATTCCCACCTAGGTCATCAGATCTCAACGTTTTGACTGCCAAGTGCTTTAAACTCGTAATAGGCCACATGGTATCGCTAATGTTACATATAAACTGCAAATTGCTAGCTTTACATTAATGTGTTCAATCATAAAAATGTTATTTTTATGGTGGATTCTCTGTATAAACAGAAATTATACTGAAGGGGCCAGAAAAACTGGTACAACAGTCTAATACTTGTTAGGTCCCCCTATACGACAGGGCATGGACTCCACAAGATTGGAAAAATATTTTGTTGGGAATGAATACTATACTTCCTGCAAAATTGTCTACAGTTCTGGGATCGGGTGAGGGCATACATAGCAGTAACCTGTCAGAAATGTTTGAAGACAAACCCCAAACCATTCTGAAGCTTCCATAGCTGTCTATTGCTTTATATTTACATTTACATTTACATTTCTGGCATTTGGCAGACGCTCTTATCCAGAGCGACTTACAAGGTTATTGGTATTACAGGTAGGCCAACATAGTGTCTTGCCCAAGGACCCTTATTGGTGTAGTACAGACTGGCTGCCCAGACCAGGAATCGAACCCGGGTCTCTCACATGAGTGCCAATGAGGTTACCGCTGTACCACACCAACCACCTTTTATATATGCACTGGCAGATGCAATCAATGATGTGCACAGGAGATGGAGATGAATACCTATAAAATTATAGGTAAGCTGAAATATGCTTGACACTCACAGGACCCCACATGATGACGCAGTCCTCTTGCGTGTTGAGAAAGTTGTTGGGCTCGAACGGGTGCCAGAATGTGAAGATAACGGGTGTGCGGTCTGTCCATTCAAAATTCATCTGCATGGCGGTATCGTGCAGTCCTATCCACAACTCTTCTACATCTGACAAAGCAAAAAAATAGACTTATACACTTAAAAAAATCAGTAACTCATTGTTTGTGTTAGGATATGTTTTTTCACCTCTTTTCATGTGCATATTGATAAACTCCAGCTCTGGGAGTGTGTGGATGCTGACTAAGTGGGCGTCCATCTTTTGGCAGGTTTTCTCAGCATAATTCCAGTCCAGTTTTTCTGAGTTCAGCCTGTAGCAGCCAGCCTGGAAATTCTGCCAGCCGATATCACACTGGTACCGTCCATCATCGGTCCATGAGTCTAAAAAGGCACAGACATAGGTGAGTATAGAGACAGGCATGCATGCAGAGTGAAATCTGTCAGGGATAAATGCATAGTCTATGCATAGAAACTCAAAAAACTTTCACCCTGTAATCTAGGGATCAGAGTTTAAGTACCAGTGACGGGAGCCCAAGAGAGCTAAGAGAGTGAGGAAAGTGCCATAGTCTTTCTTCTCTGTCCATCACAGTGACACTAGCCAATCATCTGGTCTGTTGTCTGTAAGTTTGTGCATTAGAAACTAGGTGGATAGCACTTTCTTTTGATAGGGGAGAGCTGACTGAGGGCTAGAAATTGGCTGTGGAAAATTGGAAAATGGAGGAAAATTGGAGGAAAATGTAAAAAAAATGCACAGAAACACTCACCTGTGGTGAAAGGGTCAAGGGTGGCATTGGGCCGTTTCTTGCAGATGTAAGGCAGAGCTATGGAGCACTCTCTGTTCTGCCAGCGTCCTGAGGTCTCGGTGCGGATGACGCCACAGTTTTCTTCATTCTCATGGTTTGGCTGATCTACAACATAGACACACAAGCGTTATTCGATTTAACTCTGCCTGATCCGGACGACTACCTGCAGTCTTTCAGAGGGAAAATTAAAAGGCAGGCTTGTACACGATCCTCTGAAGTCACAGTGAGTCAGCATTGGTTTATAAATTTCCAGTAATTAGTAAATGAATCGTGCCATTGTTATACTTTAGAGATCTGTGTGAGCATGTTTTCTAAAGGGTGTGGCTTATGGGGGGGGTGAGGTTTCTCTCACCTTTTTCCCAGTTCAGGTATTTGAGAGGAGCAGAGTCAGACCACTGCCAGCCCCCGTTAAGGTCTAGGTCATTCAAACCCATCCACAGAGTGGTGGAGCTGTATCCAGTGAGGAAACCTATAACACACACACACACACACACACACAAAGAAACACATTGTATATTTATACATTTAGTCCCAAACTGATATTCCTTAAAGAAGGCATATTATGAAACACACTTACTAAGTTTCTGTGTACATATATTTGTGTATGTGAGAGCCTACCAACCCGTAAACTTAGGATTCAACAAGCCGTTCAAATATTGTGCTAATTTCCACATCAAGTGGCGTCTCGTTAGAACAATAACTCTCTCTATTGAATATTTCAACCTACTGTGCAAGTGTCTCCACCAACAGCTTGAGAATCACATTTGTGAAGGGGCACCATTTGTTGCAAGTCACAGATGCTCCCAATTAAGGTTAATAGGAAAAATTATGCTGTTGGGTGTACAGCAGACATAACACACATAACACACATCGGTTCCCAGCATAAGGAGTAAAAAGAGAGGCGACTGGATGAGCAAAAACCTGTAAGTGTGCTCTAGAAGCTTTGTGCACACAGAGAACTGAGGAAATTAATCTGTGGGAAATTATATTATATTTTTTATCTACAAGTACAAGTTCACAAGCCATAAGTATTTTTTTCCAGTAAAAAATTAAACAACACAGTAAGGTTAGTGGGCAGAACAAATGCTTCAGTAACTTAAAAAGTTATATAAAGTAATATTAAACAGGATGTGTTACAACAAACATACTTGCTGTTATAAGGCTCTAATATTCAAACCTAGCTACCTAGCCCTGAAAAGTGTGGCTTCGAAAATCAAACACAATTATTTTCATTTATCTGGGAGAATGTGTTTCCAAATATAATTTTGCAAGCCCCAGTTTTCTTATAAAATGTTTCCAATAAGTAGCAACTCTTTAAAATGTTATTAGCTAGCTACCTTAAGTTGCAAACAGGTCATGTTGTCTGAAAGAAACACAGGCAAGACCCTGTAGGAAACTGGGAAACGCTGGGAAACCCTGTAGCCAAAGGGGATAAACTTAAAATGCGCGTACTGTGCTAACAAAAAAAAAATTAGCGTTCTGGATCATATATATTCAATTATATAAGTAAGATCAACAAAACAATATGTGTTTGTTTAATGTTGAAAAATGTCATGAATTTGTTGACTTGACTATATAATATAATATATCCACCTACATGACATTACCAACATTACTTAATTTAGAGTCTTAAATTTGGTCAGAGAACGTTTCGAGTTTGTCTCCTTTACCATATAACGTTTTTTTGTAAACCCTAGGCTTTTTTACAAGGCATGTTCTTTCACCAATGTTCAGTAACTGACGAATTAATGCACAGATATTCAACTACAATCTGCAAAGGTTCAATCATACAAAATTCTTGCTTAACAAAGTCTAGATAAGCATTACATGACTGAATAGTGACACCAGTTACATTTTAATGTTTAAACATTAGCATTGTTGTGAATGTATAGCAATACAGATGACAGTTCCAACATGTTATGTTTTAATTCAAAGTGGTACTTCACATACCAAATTTTGAGTAGCACCGTGGATTCGAAACATATGAAACACATCTATTATAAACTTGATGTCAGTAGAATAGACAAGGAAATACATCTCTGCCTATTCAATTAACCAGGAATATAACTCAGCCCTGTGTTCTTCAGTAGTTCTGAGGTTGAAACATGTCTCCATACCGTTGATGTAGCTCTGCTCCTCCACCTTGGTGATGCTCAGCAGTTCTGCACCCTGCTGCTGGCAGCTGGTGCGAGCCTCCTCCCATGACAGAGTAGCCTGGAAATTGAACTGGTAGCAGTTATCCATCAGAGAGTCTGTGTCCCAGAATGTCTCACAGTCTGCACCTAGAGGCAAAGAGACAGACAAAACAGACATGTCCTCACTGGGCAAAAAAAAACAAAAACGAAATGCCACCTGGTGCCATTACATGTTTGTCTGAGTCACATAAATGAAAACACCCTGGGTGTTAGACAGGAAAAATTATGGAGAGGCCTGTCTGTATTTCTTTTGGCTCACTATTTTGTCTTTGCAAACAGTGATGGTTAAAATAATGTACATCAAACAGGATGCATTTCCATTTTTACCACTGCTGCCAGATTGCATAAGTTGGAGTATTTATGGTCAGTAAATATGTCCTTGTGTTAATACGAGCAGAAAAATCCAGTACATAATAGTACACAGTACCACAGTAATGGCCTTTACTGCAGCTTAATATAAAATTTTCCAGAGAAACACATAGTTTTAGACATTTAATTTGATATCATGGTAATGAACTCCACTTACTCACTGTACAGCCTGCAGCCTACATTCTCCAGTTCCTTACATAGACCAGCATATTAAACTCTCATTTAATTTCCCACTCATTTCCCAGTCACTATGTTTTTTCTGTGTCCATTTTTTTTTGTAATTGTGTACTCTTCTCTTAATCTGTTTAGTTTCATTTTAGATCATTCATGTTGTCTTTAGCCCCAGGCATTTACATTTCTTGGTAACCAACAGAGTGATATCGTGTTTGTGAAGTAAACTATGTGATTGTGGTAAAATAGCAGCATGGTTAGAACGTTCAACCAACGTGCATGGCCGGAACTGTTGTATAAGGTGATAAAGTTGCAAAATGAATATCAGATCATAAGCAGAATGTACTTACTCTTAACAGGGCAGAATCCCCAGCGTTCATCTTTGCCATAGTCATGTGTTGTGGCACACCACATATGCCCGTCCTCTCTGCCCACACTGGTGCAGCTGTGAAACCACTGGCCATCATATAGGAAAGGCAGGTAACATGGGTGTCCATGTGAGTTTCCCTGGATGGTATAGATTTCTAGGAGAAGAGATTATTAATTTTTATGTTAATAATTATCTGACCAAAAAAAAATATCATTGTTTGCATTAGGGCTACTTTCTTGTTTTCCAGGAACCTCTTGTTTTAGTCGTGGAATAACAATTTAGAAGCAGCCAACATGTTGCTGCAACAGCAGCAAGTGGAAATTATTACACACTGTAAACAACACTGACAGAATACACCAGTAAAGAAATAATTACATTGTGAAAGGATTACAAACTGCTGTTTAAAGGACCCGTGTACAAGTTTACAGCTGCTAAATAGTGCCACGTCACCTTAAAACTCTTTTCTTTTTTTAAGCAGTGCTTCAAACCACATAATATCACCTAATACAAGATTAGTACATGAAACATACTTATAAATGTATTTATCAGACAATTTGTACATTGTGCCAAAGTGAAATCTGTGTCTTTGGCAATGACTAGCTAAAGATTAAAATTAGAAAGAAAAAATAACTAGTGAGGAAAACTCCAGGAATATAACACACACACACTCACACACATACAAAAACACACACATATTCATTAAAGAGGACATATTATGAAAGACACACTCTGTTGGATTTATGTTAAAAACAAATGTGTAGATCGGCTACACATATAAAAGTTGTGTTTACACAAAACAATGTATTTATGTTCTACACACAAGTACAAGAATTTATCATTTTGAGTAAAGATGACTTTAATATTGCAGCTGATATAGAACAGTTTTTTTCAGTGTATCAAATATATCCACCTACTATACAAGTATCTTCACCTACAGCTTGAAAATCACATTCCTGAAGGGGCACCATTTATTTAGTTTGTTTGTTCATCAGAAAAGACTAACTAAAGCTTAAAATTCTAAAAACAACAATAACAAAAAAACAAAACAAAAAAATATATATTATTTATTACACTCTATTATAACATTTTACTATAACTGTTTAGTGTTCCCTCTAAAACAATGACCTTAGTAAGATATCTATGTTATAACACTTGTAACTTGGATCACAGTGAAATGTTAATGATTTGTCCAGCATGATTGACAGGTAAGTAATAATGCCCATTTCTCCTAGTTGGTTGGATTTTGGTGGTCAAATTGTTTTACATTTTTTTTGGACCGTCAGTGACTTTTTATTTTTTATGCTCTTTTTTTGTTTTTATTTCTTTTATTATTAATATTTATTTTTAGATATTTTATCAAGAATTGCAAGTCATTGAAAAGAACTTATATATAAATATAACAAAATATAACAAATATAACAAAAAGTGTTTCAACCCAGTATTTAGGGGACAATAAAAATACACTGACTTAAACGAAAGTAACTTAATAACATTAATAACAATACAAGCTATTTTTAGCATATTTATTTATTTATAAGTACATTTCAGGTACAGTTCTAAGATGGAGACAGTAGCATCTGACCTTTTTTCCCATCACTGGCAGCCATGTTGCTCTGTTACAAGACTGTTGTCCATCAATACATGATGGGACAACTGCAAACTGCTCCGTACTTAATCATTTCAGCAAACATTTAGCGTCATTTTACTACACTACATTTGTACTATATACTACATTTGTATTAGTTTTTGTGGTTTTCATATGCAATCAAATAAAAACATTCAGGATTTGGTAAAATAAACAAACAAACAAACAAATAAATAAATAAAAATAAATAAATAAATAAATAAATAAATAAATAAAATATTTAAAAAATAATATATAAATAAAAATAAGTAAATTTAAAAAAAATTATAAATAAATAAATAAAAGTTCAAGTTAGAGTTCAGGTGGGTTTAAGTGCAAACATGCACATGGTCCAGTGATCTGATAGAGCTCAGTGTATAGATAAAGATGTGTGAGTTTTTTGTGATTTGGTAGGTGTGGCTGGTGTGACCAATTTAACAGCAGTCTATCTTTGCTTCTATCTGTCTGTCTTTCTGTCTATTGAATGTCAAAACGTGCATGGCCACTAAAACGATTTTGAATTGTTGCCTGTGCTGATCACACATATGCTACAGATGTAACACAGATATTAGGCTGGAAAAACATTGGAGTATTTCTTAAAAGGATGGGCAGACGTTAAAAATTTCACAGTGCCTTCACACACAGACAAAGGCACACACACATGCCTGCAAAATCTACCAGTGACTAAGACCGGTGGCATCTCCTACTCAGGTTTGAAAACACTCCAATTCATTCCATCCGCCTCGCCACGGACCAGACGGTGGGAATTGCAGGACAGAATGGAGCAAAGAATTCAGCCTTTCTGTGAGCTTCGTGCCAGTTGACAGAAAACCGAGACGTCCGGGGAGAACAGCACAACGAAGCACAGCAGCCCTAAAATTTTGTACCGTCTGCAATTAAATCACATTGTCAGCCCAAGTTCAGTCTCTCATCTCGGCAATGGCTCTCAGGCACTTCTGTTATTTTTTCCATTTTATATGCCGCACAGCTGTAATTTTGACCAAGTGCTCTGCTGAAAGATGTAATTCTGAAAGAGTCGTGATGAAATTATACCAAATGAAAAGCTAAAAGCACTAAAAGCCCAGATCTAAGTCTATTAAAAATATCAAAAGCTCTCCAATATGACCATGTATACACAAAAGAGAATCAACAAAGAGCACTGTAATGTCATGATGATTCCATGTTCTCACATCAAAGAGAAAACTATAGCTTAACAAGCACTATGTGTACAAGTTCATATGAATTACATATGAGTTGTTATTAATACCAAAACATGAGGCTGTGGATTCACTTTAATTGAATACTAAGAGGGCATGCTGATATAGTAAAATAATTAATTCAATTCAACAGGCTAGTTTCCAATAACTGCATTTACTTAAGTGTTTTATTCCCCTTATACACTACAGAGGTGCACTGTATACCACACAATTTGTTAAGTATTTTTTAAAGAAATATGACATTATTATTTTACCATAATGTTGTGGAAAGTCCATGAAAAAAGTCAGTTCCCACTATAAAATCAAATAAATTATAATAAAATGCATAGTTTTATGGCCACTATGTAAACCAGGAAAACAGAAATGTTAGATGTTAGTTTCCTAAGATCAAAATTGTGTCTCTGATACTTGGGAACATCAACACATTTTTCCTGCATCAGCATCACTATCTGGCAATTTGATCTAAGAACAATATATTACCTTGAAATTCTTTCTGATATGCATAATTTACAGATCTTTATCACACTGTAATTTAAAAATCAAGTTTTTATTTATACATAAATTATTATTTACCAATTATATCATCTTGGTTATAAATTAACCAAGAAACCTGATAAATTGGACCAGTGATGTACACTTGTATACTTGGGATCAGACATTGCAACTGGTGAATAAGCATTATTTTATTAAATCTAAAAATTATGTTTAAAATGCAAAAAGTGAATTTTATGTGTCTACCAAGGTCAAATTCATTATACTTTCACTTTGTTAAATTAATTTAAACAAAGTCAGTAAAACTGAATATTTTAATTGTATTACTCAATGTTATGTACTTAAGCACTGAAACAAGAGTGCACATTGTTGTTGTTTTTTTAAATGCTACATCAGCAGCTAAGGCTATATTTATGAATAAATCCAGATATTCATTGCTACCAAAGTTCATATTTTAGTAAGTTTATAGGAACATTGATAGTAGTCGACATTAATGTTCTTATGCATAGTTCTTATGCGTAGTGGATCTCGTAACTGTAGTCTGCTATGAAAGTTTTAGATCAGATGTTTTTAGGTTGTAGGTCACAGGAATTTTAGTTACTTAACTGGTGGGGTTTTGTTGCAAGAGTGCACATAGTTAGTTACTTGTTACCCTGGGTGCAACCAGAACACTGGCAAATTCAATAGTCCTAATGACCCACTCAGAAATTCATGGGGTCTTGAACACTGGATATAACAGATCAGCAGATTTAAAACCAAACCAGCTGCCCCACACATCAGCCTATTCTACTGTTTACAAACACATTGCGTTCTCTTAGATGGCTGGTTCTCTGGTGCACAGTCAGACTCGCCCTCGGCTACAAATCCGCCAGCATGAAAAAGATCTTGAGCTAAAAAGTTGCAGATGTGCTTCAGACCTCCATCAGAACAGCAGTAACTTTCTCTCTGCCATCAATCTTTTTCTGGCCTATAATGGCATCAATACCACCACATTCTGCTTTGTGTTGTTTTCCTATGTGTTATTTATATCCTACTGATACTCCTCCGCTTAAATTCATTTATCAGAGCATTTCAGTCCAAATGTACACAATTTTCCACTTACATCAAATAAAATTACTGAGTCAAGACAAGTTTTACATATCTGTCAAGACAAGACAAGAGAAACTTGTTTTCTTAGTCCTGCATGGGAACTACAAAGCTAGATTTAGGAAAGAGTGAGAGAATTATTATACATGAGTCACTGTACATTTGCTCCAAATCACACAGTCTGACTAAGTAAATCATGAAGTTGTTATAGTACATATCTGGCTGCTGTTATATAAATTCTAGAGTTACAACAATGTAGATCAGGACACTGAAATCTAAGCTAGATTCACTAGTCTAAAAAAAATGATTAGCAAATATGTCATAAATTAAATGGTAGCATATCTACGTTTCCATGGTTCTATGCAGTGGTGGACAGTAATGAAGTAAATGTAATTGGTTACTGTACTTAAGTAGTTTTTTTGTGTATCTGTACTTTACT
>JAOVVF010000025.1:21489984-21512294 GCA_028565595.1 Duopalatinus emarginatus
AATAATAATAATAATAATAATAATAATAATAATAATAATTATTATTATTATTATTATTATTATTATTATTATTATATCTATCTTTAGTCTGGATTAATGTAAAGAGCCATGACTTCTGTGAATACATTTAATAACGTGTTATTTTATTCTGTTTATTATTACCTTATTTTAACTTATTTTCTACTGGAGAGTTTCCTGAAAAATAAATGTTCATATATATATATATATATTAAATAATTAAAACACATAAAGCAGTATGTTTAGGATCATGACACCAGAACTACAGCTCTGTCACAAACCCCTAATCCTGGATTTAAAAATTATTATATATCGGTGTGTGTGTGTGTGTGTGTGTGTGTGTGTGTCTGCGAGAATACAGAAATGTTTAATTCTCGAACAAAGTTTATTATCTATTTTAAAATCGTCTTTATTCGCGCTGGCTGTGAATTATGAGCCAATCACAGAGCAGGAGGAGTGACTAGCCGGAAAACGGGCAGGAAAATACAATGCAGCAGCATGCTTATATCTGAGGGCGCCGCCATGTTGCTTTACATGAACCGGATGTAGTTTTTTCAACTGTATGTGAACAATACCGCCATCTATCGGCTGTCACAAAAAACCCTAAATAATAATAATAATAATAATAATAATAATAATAATAATAACAATAATAATAATAATAATGTTTTAATAATAAATTATTTATACAATTAATTTTTAAGTATTTTTAAAATAACAAAATAAAGCAGTAATTATTACAGCAGCAAAACATACACCTAGGAGTGTTGAAATGCATACTTTAGGATTTTTAAAAATTCTATAAAAGTGAATAAATAAATAAATAAATCTACACGAAAAAAAAAACTATGTGTGAATAAATAACCTAATTTACACAGACTGCTTAATATAGGCTTAGTAAATTAATTAAGTTGATTAATTAATGTTCTGTATTATTCTGGTTTCCTAACTTTCCCATTTAAGCACTTAACTTCATAGCCTTATATTCAGTGCATGCCAGCAAAATGTGAAAATCAGGTAAAAGAGACAATTTTTCAAACTAGTGGGCACAATAAATACAGATTGAAATTTTTATTACACACACATATTTTTTTTTATTAAAACGATTTACCATAAGCGCTGAATTGTGTCACTGACGGCAGAAAAAAGACAGTGAAGCCTTTTTTCTGGAGATAATCTGCTGCTTTCCATGGCATGAAAAATAAGTCAATAACAGAACATGAGGAATTGATTGGATTTGGCTCTCTGCCTGACATTTTCATGAATGACTGAATCCGTCAAACTCCAAACTCCATCAGCATCTCAGCCTCTGCTTCCATGGCAACTAAAGTTCCAAAGTAATGCACTGAAACTCGAGAACATGATGTAGTATCTATGGCAACCAAAGTTCTAGTGGGTGATGTGACATGTACACGCGAGCGCCGTCCTCCGGGGTTTACACTTCCCTCATGCAACCCCAGCACTACACTGCATTAGATATTCTAATTGGTCGTTGTTGACAACTCGTCAACTTTTCTAGCAGTCATTATTTCGAAATCTAAAAGCCAGGCTAATTAACTTTAATATGGCTTTAATGTCATGACAGTATGAGGCCTACTGCCTAATGGAGGCTCTAGTGATGTGCTGGAGGGTCATGTGATCTGGCATTGGGCCCTGGCAGGATGGCAACATGTCCCTAATATAGGCTGTGTAAATGCCAGGAGCATCAATTTCTGTATTCTGTGTTCAGTTTCCATAAAACTCACATCTACATTGCATGATTTTTAACCCAAACTTTATTGTAACTCATTATACAGGTTTAAGTTTTGAGAAATGTTTTGCAAGAATGCAACCATTAGATACACTCAAGTACCAGGAAAACTGGTACAGACTTGGAACAGATTGGTGGATGTTACACAATGTTACGGTATTTGATTAGTTGGCATTTCATGGGATGACTGGTACAAAAGTCTCTGACAGGTCACCACTATGTGTGTCTCGTTTCTATCGCCTGGGCATGTCCTGCATTCATTCTGGGTTTTGTCATTCACACCTAAGTTATCAGATCTCTATGTTATCAAACACATCTGGGACACAACACACTGTGGAAGACAGGAATCATACATCTCGCAATACAACAGAATTGTGGACCGTTTTGCAGGAAGTATGGTGTTCATTGCCTACAGAATATTTCCGCTAACTTGTGGAGCCCATGCCCTGTAGGGTACCTAGCAAATATTAGACTACTGTACCAGTTTTTTTTGGCACATCAGTATATATACTAGCTCAGATACATGTAACCATGTAACATAGTCAGACTACATGGTGAGAATCAGAACCAGAAGCCAATTAACAATGAGAAGCACTTAGAGAACAAGAGGCACGTTGTTCGAATATTCAGTCACAGTAAACGCTAAGCAGTGGATGGTAGCCAATTTTATTGGAAGTTTTGGATCCTCCACCCGGTTCTCAGTAAGTGTGAGTCACAATTAAGCTATTTCACTTCTGTAATACTGAGTCAGTCACCAGTCACAAATACATGCTTTGACTTAATGCTATGGTCATAAATAGTAATTCACCACACCATTACTGTCAGTACTAGTTAGGCATACTACTTAGTGTGTGTTGTGTGGTTTGGGACACAGCTTTGAGCTCTATCTGGATGTGTGCACTGACAGTTGCTAGATTTATGCGCTCAGTGGAGGAACAGTGCCTCAGAACCCACGTTAGGAAAAAATCTCCCACATGTAGCACACAGTAGCAATTTTCCAGTCTTACTGTATGACCTACAAGCAACATTTTAATGTTAAACTTCCCACACATAATACAGAGAAAATGAATGATGTCCTGCATGAATGGATGTCCTACACACTTAATAGTGTCTAAACTGCACAGTGTTTAAATGTCATCCCCAAACTGTACCTCTTCGACAGCTGTAGTACAGATTTACATGCACTATATTTATAAAAGTTTCGGGACACCTACACATTACATCTACAGGAGTTTTTCACATCGCATTCTACATCTGTAGGCATTAATATATATCCGGTCCCTTCTTTGCAGTGATAACAGCTGCCACCCTTCTGGGAAGGCTTTCTACAAGATTTTTTGAATGTGTCTGTGGGAATCCTATTCATCCAGAAGACCATGGTGAGGTCAGAAACCGATGTTGGATGAGAGGACCTGGCTCACAATCTCTGGTCTAGTTTGTCCTAAGGGTGATCAAGGGGTTGAGGTCAAGTTCTTCCAGACCAAATGCACCCAGCGATGCCTTTATCGACCATGTTTCCTGAACTAGAGCACAGTCATGCTAGAATAGAAAAGGGCTTTTTTTTCTCTAAAACGTTCCCACAAAGTTGAAAACATACAATTGTCCGAAATGTCTTGGTATGTTCATGCATTAAGATTTCCCTTCACTGGAACAAAGGGGCCTAGACCAACCCCTGAGAAACAGCCCTACAGCAGTATCCCATCTCCACCAACCTTCCAGCTGGCACAAAGCAATCAGATAGGATTGTTCTCCTGACATTCGTCAAATCTGGACTCATCAATCAAACTGCCAGTTAGAGAAATGTGATTTGTTATTTTACAGAACATTTCCACTGCTCCAAAGTCCAGTAGTGGTGTGCTTTGTGCCACTTCATCCAATGTTTAGCATTGTGCTGGGTGATGGAAGGCTTGCATGCGGCTGCTTGGCCATGGAAATCTGCATTAAGTTTTTGTGCTGATGTTAATGCCAGAGGAGATTTGGAACAGTGTTAGCGAGTTTTTGTGATGGTAAACGAGTTGCTGTGCTTCTAAATGCATCCACTTTTCAAAAATACCACTTAGTTTATTGTGGAATATCTAGGAATGAAGCAATTTCACAAATTCACCTGTTGCTTCTATGGCATCCTATTGCAGTACCATGCTGGAATTCAGTGAGCGACCTGTTGTTTCCCAAATGTTTGTAAAAGCAGAATGCATGACTAGGTGCTTAATTTTATACACCTGAAACAATGGGTCTGGATGAAACACCTGAATTCAATAGTAAGAGGTGTGTCCCAGTACACTTGTCCATATAATGTATGAAAATGTCTTTTACAATCTTGATTTACAACCACGAGAAAACCCCAAACAAGCCATATTTGCTATGTTATACATTATCCTGATATGCAGTATGAAAGTAGAAATTTTAACAATGCTTATATTTTATAAGCATATAAACCATTTTTTAATTATATAAAAACTATAAAAAATAATGAAAATAATTCTCCACAAAAAAATAATTTTAATATTTCACCTTAATTTCCCTGTTTTTATTTAAAATACTGTACAAATGCAAATAATATTTGATCATTTAGCCCTCTTATGCATCATTATTATTATTATTATTATTATTATTATTATTATTATTTATATTGGTCAATAAAACAAACACAAATCAATGTGAAAGAAGCATATCCACAGCACTCTTCTGTTTCTGCCTGACTGCACAGTCACAAACTTCCTCGTCAACTCCAGAAAGCTGATATCACTGATTGGTGGAAAGTGTGAAGTCATTCACAGAGATGTTACATGACCATCACTGATACTAGTGACTGTTGCTTTAGGAGTTGCCACGGTAGGTCACGTTTGTAAAAGTAGTTGTAGCTCCTTTATACAACGGGTTATTGGCCTAAAAGAGAAGAGACACAATTGTAAATTAAAAAGGTTTGTGATAGACAGTAACAAAACACTTATAATACATTTCGAATCACCAGGATTAGTTATTTGTCCATGAGATGTCACTAGATATACGTGCAAGGGGCAGAGTTTGTAGGTTCAATTGCATCCAACCAAGGTGTGGAGTAAACCCAGGCTTTGCAAAGTCTTACAACATTTTATCTGCTGACTATTTCGATTTACACCACAGAGCAGGAGTTTAAAAAATGGTGATTGGTAATTTTCAGCTCTGACAGTACTTCCAGTTGTAACTTAAATACTGAGTTTATATTAATGTGTTTGTATTAATATGCTACTGAGAGAATATATTGTTTAGCTGGCCTTTTGGCTTTCTAAAATGCCAAAAGGTCTCTTAGCTTTTGATCACTACCCCATGTCGTCTCACACCTATTTGTGTATTGAGATGTCCCATCCCTGCCCATCCTTGAAGTGTTATTCCCCATTTCCTTCCTTACCCCTCTCCTTTACCTGTTCCTGTTATCTTCATCTCACATTTACCCCTCCTTAAACTCCTCTTCATCCTCCTCCCCCCAAGTCCTTAATGTATATAAGTTTCCTTCTTGAAGTCACTGATCAGTCTGGACGGACTGGACTGTAGTAACAGGCTGGACTGGACTGTGGTGATGGCCTACACTGGACCCCTATTGCAGGCTAGACCAGACCTTGTTGACAGACTAGACTGAACTCAAGCTAAACCTCATAGATAGATCGAACCCAACTGTACCACACATAACTTCTGTATGTGTAAATAAACTCAAGTCAGCGCTGAAGCTTCCAGTCTCCTGACTCGTCTATGCAAGATTCCCAACACTACTGTAATGCGTCATTCAGAGGGAATTGTATGATTTAAGCCTAATAATAAAACACCTTATTGCTGATATGGTGAAGCTCTGTGATGCTTATTGAACATTTGTGAAAGGAGTCTCAGGTGTCATTGATTTGAAACACTGGGAAGAGTTTTCTGCCTTTAGGACTTTACATGAAGTAAAGTTTTTTTCTTGTGTGTTATTAATTACCCGAGGCTGTAGACAGGGTGACTATTTTATCGCTGATATAAAATGCTGTCCTGTAAAAAGGTCATTTCATGGATATCCCACAGCATAAAAAAGGTGACGTAAACCACTCATTGACCACTGTGTTTGCACACAGAAGAATTTAATGTCCGTATTTAATCCATCCGTGCTGTGTGAAGTCTTTGTGTTAGTCCATAGCACACTGTCTTGTTTTTTTTTACTATAACAAAACGTCCTGCTGGGTTTTATTCCATCCTTAATATATTCACACACCCTTATCATAAACTGACCAGACTTTAAGGGATTATAAACGAATAAACAGAATGGATTTTCCTACACAGCTATTCCCGAGCTCAGACAGGGTTAGCGAATTGAGTATTGTTTTCATTAATGCTTTTGTATTAAATCACCAGCAGTTACGAGCTCGAACAAAAACTTTGAGACCTCAAAATAAAATAAAGACAATTTCATTAGAAAAGACAGACAAATATAATGATTACTAGACAAACTCTGAGAAAAACAACTTCTCACAGAGGTTCTTTGAATAGGTCCTAAAAGGAGGTCCTACTTGAAAAAAAACACTCTTGGATCAACAACCGAGAAGAGATCCTGGAAATGTGAACCAAAACTCATTCATACACCATTTTACAGTCTATTAAACAGTTAATTTGTTAACTGTACGATGTTTAATGTCTTTATTATGCTTATTATGACCGTCAGTCTTTATTACATAATCATAGTAACCGTCACGTATTTAATTACACATTTACACAGTCGCTATGACTATGTCTTTATTACGTTCACTAAGACTACGAGTTTATGTTACTAGGAATGTGTTATATACTTAACATAAAAGACAGCTCGTTCAATTGTGTTTGTGTGTTTTACTGCACGAACTTGTACCTTTGTGTACAAGTACAATGGTCAATAAGTGTCCGGCTGGTAAACTAGCTGGTTTTCCTGGTTAGTTTAATTCTCTTCTCATCCACCAAACCTGTTGCTCATGCTGCAAGTGTGTGTTTGAAAAACGATCTATGCTCTTGATCTAGCAGTTTCCTCCCAAAGACCATAAAAAGGCAATGTTAGCTTTATTTAAAAATAATGAGGCATATCTCTTTTTTTCCGTAATTTGGCTGAACAGCAGTAAGATTCAGTAAAAATAATAGCTTTTTATCATTTTGACCATTATCTTGCAGTCCTGGTAGTGATACTCAGGCTCTACCGAAATTAAACAGAATATCCTGCCAAAATAAATTACATTGCACATTACATAATAGCTACTGTCATATCCCTGTGCTTAAGGAGACAGCAGGAGCAGCTTTAGGTCTTACAGCAGGAGACGAGACGTGACATGAAGCCACACTTACTCACTAATAGAATGGTAGTGGCTGAGTAATACCACCAATTACCCTCTCATCCAGATACACCAGACAGCCAAATAATGTGGGTTTGTTAGGTGTGTATGTCTTCTGTTTGTACATGCGTGTGTGGATGTTTGTCAGTCCATCTCACCGCTTCCCACTTGGCCTTGGCCCTCTCTTCCTCAAACTTGGCGAACTCTCGGCGATCGTGGATAGTGATCAGGAGCTTCCACACCAACAGAGCAGCCAAACCCAGCAGGAAAATGGAGCCGATGACGGAAGCCACTACTACCAGGATGTCAGGACCTTTAGGACACTCTATTCACATGCATACACACAAAGAGTTCGAGTGTGAGTTTGAAGACAAAAAATGATAAGGATATTGATAGTGTTGAGACCACAAATCAATTGTCTTTGGTCTAAAAAGCCTGTAGATATTATGTTTTCATAAACAAACACTTTCTTTTTCTGTTTCAGCACCAAATTTAAATCTACTTTTGCATTTGGTGTCATACACTAAATTGCCAGAAAAAAAGGTACACCAGTGTAAAACCGGTAGGTTCTCTCTGGGACATGGACTCCATGAGCTTGCTAAAATATTCTGTAGGCAACGAACACCATACGTCATGCAGAACAGTCTACAATTCTGTTGTATTCCAATTCAGTTGAGATCCCAAACCCTAAACTCAGATAAATGTTCCTCTAACCATAATTTGTCGTCTCTACATGTGTAGACATGTGTGGTGGTGCACTGTTCTTTTAGAAGTGGCCAAACACATCAAAAAAAAATCCAGGATATGAACGGGTGTAACTAGTCAGAAAGGAGGCAGACATTTGTAGATGTACCAGGGGTCCAATCATTTAAATTATTTCACACATACTCCTAAACTACACCCCAAGCCATCTCTTTTACATAGCAATGATATAAGAACAAGCCTTGTGACTTAAAGTTTAGCGGTTTTCGTCCCAGAAACCAACAAAACATGGCTGAAGTGTCTTTAAGCAAGGCACCGAACCACCGAACTGCTCTTTGGGCACCATGGATAGGGTTGCCCACCCTTCAGGCAAGTGTGTTCACTGCCCTCTAGTGTGTGTTCACTAGTGTGTATGCTTGTGTATGTTTCACTGCACAGATGTGTTAAATGTGGAGGACAAATTCTGATGTGTGCATGTGTGGGTTACTTTCACTTAACAAAACTTAGTGTCTGGTTTCAGCCTTGACTACGACTCAGCCATGTTTGTTAGTCATTTGCATTCAGTTTTATATTTAGTCTCGACTCTTGACTATGAGGTTGGTCGCGACTAAGTTGGTCCTGAAACCAAGACTAACTATGATCTTAGAATACAGAGTAATATCTATTAATAGATTAACTAATAAATCATTTATTCTCACAGCAAGAAGGTCCTTGGTTTGATTTTCTAGCCAGATGACCTGGGACCTTTCTGTGTGGCTTGCATGTTGGCCAATGTCTGTGTGGGTTTCCTCCGGGTGCTCTGGTTTTCTCCCACAGTCCAAAGACATGCAGTCAGGTGAACTAAAGATACTAAAAATTCCCTTAAATGTGAACAATGTGTCTGTCCTGCAACGGACTGGCAACCTGTCCAGGGCGTTTTTCTGTCTCCTGCCCAATAAGCACTAGAAGAGACTCTAGCACCCCTGTGACCCATGTAGTGTCTTGGACAATGAGCGAGAGAGTTTGACTAGTTTGTAAGTTAGTCGTAGTTCACGCCCTCTTCTTAGGAAGCTGTAATGTTCTTTAGGGAGTGTTCGTTGTGTCATCCAGGGACTGCTAGTGTGTACTTGTCTTAAACGTGCACCGACAAATGACTCAGTGTGAAGAACAACCTGTGCCAAGTCAAACACTCCGTATCTGCCTAAGCCTGTGTGTCTCACCGGGTTCTTTAACGAGGAAGAGGAAGGATTTTCCGCTGATGTCTTCATAGTACTGGAAGCGATGAATGCAGTCATCCTCGTCTTTGTAGCTGCAGTTCACCGCACTCTTCTCATGGAAGGCTTGAGAGGGAGAGAGAGAGAGAGAGGGGGGGGTGTAGTGTGCTTAGTGGCTTAAGGTTTTGGCTATCTGCAGGATTTAAAGGATTTGCTGCTATTATTCAAGAAAACTAATATGAATAAGCAAGAGGTGGATAATTACCCCGGGTTAATATAATATAATTTAAGGCAGCACATCTATAATTGTACAGTATGTGCTCGAAATTAAGGTATATTTTAAAATCTCAGGCAATATGTAAAATATTACTGCTAACTATAAACAAGATAGTAATTTCATATATACAGTGTTTAGTGCCACCAAGCAGTCTGTGGACTTCTCTTAAACCATAAGACACACATACTTGTGTGGCCACCTTCTCTAAATATGTCACCCAACTTTGAGACATTTTGTTCTCAAGTGTGACCAGAGTGTCTCAGCCTCCGACTGCCTTCCTGTCCATCCAAACCACTTCCTTAAAAGTTGGAAGAAGAAGCTGGATGTAAGGAACCGAACGCTATTGGTATCCAGATGGTAGGAGAGTTAAGAATGTAATGCAAGAGGTGCACCAGTGTATGAGTGTGTGATCGTCCAAAATGATAACTGCCCTGTGAATGCAGCGTGTGCTGTAAATATCTGTGTGGTTGAAGAGCATAATGGCTTCCTGTCCATTCAAACCACTTGTCTAAACGTTAACCATTACTGGCTCTACTAACAGTGTGAAATAGTTCATGAATAGGCTGCATCATGTTACAGGGTGTATTACGAAGTATTTAGAGCGTACGGTGTAGTATGTATTGTTTAATATTCCATTGTACTACCAAACAATTGGTGATGATCTCTCGATCCATTAGCTGAAATGCTCGTGTGGCCTTCTTCTCCGAATGTATGCCACTCAACTTTGAGACTTGTTTGTGGTTTACCTGTGGCTAGTAATGTGCAGAAATAAATACGTCTTCATACGCCTGAGTTTTTTTTAATGGCTTCCTGTCCATCAAAGCCACTTCCTTGATAACTACTACTGTTTCCGTAAATTGACACCATTGGAGACATGATATATTAAGACGTAGTACGTAGGGTAAAATGTGTGTGTGTGTTATGTGTATGTGTATACCTAGCTCATCCACCAGCTGGATTTCATCCCTGCAGATTGCAGTGTTGCAGCTATTCTTCTCAAACAGTGGTCCTCTCTTAAACTGCTTACACTCCACACAGTCCCTTCAGACACATACAAAGAATTATGACAGCTATCAGAGTTATCAGACAACCACATCCACTTACATACTCAAACGAGGACTCACTTTTTTAAGGTGCAGGCGTCTGGGCAGGTGGGACATCTCTCACAGGTGGCACCGTACGCTCCAGGCCACGTGCATGTACACGCACCGCACAAACACTCACCACGGCCACTACACAGCAGCTCAATGCTGGCCATGCAGGTGTCGGTCCTTGTGGAGCAGTTACAGCTCTCTCCTGACCAGCCAGGGTGGCACTGACAGACCCCGCAGTTACAATCGCCATGACCTGCACACATGATCAGCATCATCAGCATCATCAACACCATATCACAATACTCACTACAGGATTATTTTTAAATATGTTTTGTTTGACTGGGTATGAACAAGAATTGCTTTTGAAAAGAAAATGGCCTGGTTAGAGTGAAACATGCTCAGCTGTTATGTCTTACTAACTAACTAATTATGACTTTTTAAAATTAACATTATATAATCTCATTATCAGTAATAATAAGATAATAATAAACACTATATTTATTATTCTAATAAATGACAATCATTATTTATTATAGTTACTGTTACTAAAATCTTAAGGAACATTTACACCACCAAAAAGCTATACCAAAAAACCAATACTAAAATAAAATAAATAAATACCAAAATATAAGAAAAAAATAAAAATCTAATTTCAACTATATATATATAACTATATATTTTCTGACAGCAAAAACAGAAATTCACTATAATATAAAAAAACCCATAAATAAACAGTAAAAAAAAAAAAAAAAAAAAATAAAAAATTAACTGTAATATATACTTATCCATAGCAACCTATAATTAAAAATGGTTGGTGTGGTACAGTGGTAACATCATTGGCTCCCATGTGAGAGACCTGGGTTCAATTCCCAGTCTGGGGAAGACTCCCAACACTACGTTGGCCTCCTGTAATAGCAGTAACCTTGTAAGTTGCTCTGGATAAGAGCGTCTGCTAAATGCTGTAAATGTAAAAATAATAAATAAATAAATTTAAAAAAAGGCTTAGGTAAATTAAAGGTGAATTACACCACTGGGGCAGTTGGGGTGCTCAATAGCAGTTTAGTCATGTCAGTAGCAGAGATCAAACAGGGAATCCTCTGTTCATGAGGGTGGCTCTTTAACCACAAGCACAACGGTGCATTCTTACAAAAAATACCACCAATCTAAGACTGTTAAACACGTCTTAGTAGGCTAAATGTGGGTTAACTGCACTCCTACATGCTGCCATGTTTTTTTTAATAAAGAGACAACTGAATACTGAGATTTTTGTAAATCACATGAGACACTTTAACAGTTTATTCTTGTCATTTATTATTCTTGTGCCCTAAATGGTAATAAAACTGCTGGGGTCACACCTTCTGCCGCTTCCTCTGTCTGAACCAGCCCTTTCAGTATGTGTCACTCCCCTACTAACGTTTACTTTTGCTTTTAGTCATTTAACAGATGTCTTGTAAAGAAACAGTCAAGGGCGAGGTGAAAAAATCAACTGGATTCAGTTTCACTTTTATGCCCCATTGCAAATTTCCTCAAAGGATGTTAGTGTTTACAAAAAGTTCAAAATCTGTCGCAGTCTAATCTAAACCAATAATCAGTTTTGCTTTCCTGAGTAAGACTAAACATCTCTGTCTGCCTGTTACCTTCCTGTTCTCGTCAGTTCATATGCACTTGTCTCATCCTGTTTGTGCCTGATCCTCCGTGCCTCATGATTGTAGCGTTGAAATCAAGCTGTTACACACCCTAAAGATAAAACTTATCTGTAACCGAACATACTCTTTTGATCTTCTTATGAATTTTACTGATGCGTTCTAATTTCCTCCCTGACATGGCTTTGTTCTCATCAAGTGTCCTTGAGGGCATCAATACACACTGAAATCCTGGGTGTTTCCTTTAAAGATGTTCAAAAGGGAAACTGCAAGTTTGAAATGACGTATCATCCTGCATATTAACAGCTGCTGTCGTAACAGTTATACAGGACACTTTACATGGCTCACTTTTACATACTGGACATAGAAACTGAGGTTGAGGTCTGGGTGTGATGATCAGGCTAAAAGGAAGACCTGGACTATATGGACAAAATGCTGCATATAATGATTTTGGTATGATTAATGACACAGTAACAGGTATTAATGTGTTAATACCTTAATTTAGATTCATTTAGATCCAGTGATTTATATGCAGTGAGTTTCTTTCTGAGTTTATTAGTATTTTGCGGCCTTTAGTAATAGTAGTACTGCTAATGTGCAATAAACACAAGACAAAACAGATCGGATTACTAAAACATCTTTTTGCTTTAGTGGGTTCATTTCAAGGTCCGCCACTTCTGTGACAAATAAATGGCTTTGGTGAGCAAGTCTCAGGAAAGTACAGGTTTCTTTAAAATGCAATCATTAGGGTCGAGCACAGTAACACATATATGTCATATGTCACAAAAATGAGACATGAGGGCAACATGGTAGGCAGCAGGTAGCACAGTTCCAGGGTCTTTGATATTCCCCTTTTACTGCCAAGGATAAGGGCAGAATGGTAAGGATCATTCATTCTGTTCAACTTACTGTCCCTCCGGGACCCGCATGACTCCAGGACACCGAGACGAGCAGGAAAGATCACGACCGATCCCTCCAAACACTCCTTCATATTTCCCCGTTCACTTTTTCTTCTAATTTCTATTTATATACTGTATAATTGTCTTTATTTTTTAATTGCCATGCACCAGTTCACCAAAGTTCCTTGTAAGTGACAATGTACTTGTCCAATAAAGATTTTGAATGTACGTGCATGGTGCCCTGCAATAGACTATCCAGGATGTATTTCCGCTTAATGCCACCAGATAGACTCAATCCTGCCTGGGATAAAGGTTACTGAAGACAAATGAATGGAATAAATATTTGATGAGTTTAATGATGCCTAATAAGTGAATTGAAATTCAGTTATGTTAACAATATGCTAATGAAGGAGGCCCTGCTGAAAAAACAAATCGTTTCTGGTAAACCCTTTCCCACCAGCATCTAATTGTTTCTCGTTCTTGATTCAGCCACAAATCCAGGGTGTACACTGTGCACCACTGATTACATTGCTTCATCTTTATTGCAGAAGATGATTAGGTCCACTGACTCACCATCAAACCAATGCTTATTGCGAGATCGCCATCAGAGACCATCAGCTTCCTGTGAAACACTTTGAAACCTGATTGTAAAACCATCAGATGACTCCAGAAACAGTCACAGGTTATTTGTTCAGTCATTATCACTCTTTATGCTGTGATAACAACCCATATGGTAAAATATCATTACTAATTATGACACTGACAAAGCCAACAAGAACTACAGGCACCTGGGGTGATTTCCATGATTATGCAAAACAGCCACATTATTAAAAATAATATGTATAATAAAATTCTAGTTTACACTAGAAAAACTGATACGGAGGAGCCTATGCAAATACATAGGATGGTGGTAGCTCATTGATGGCATGGGGTTTGTTTATCGGGCATTCCATGGGACCCCTGGTACAAACGTCTCTGACATGTGAACTTTATGTGTGTCTCCTTTCTGACGAGTTACACCAGTTCATGTCTTGCATTCATTCTGATGGGTTTGGCCTCTTCCAAAAGGGAAATGCATCGTCACACATGTATGGAGAGACCGAATTATGGGTAAAGGAACACTCATCTGAGTTTTTGCCATTCCATTGGTTATGCTGGGTATGGGCATTCTCACTTTAGTCACCAGATCTCAATGCCATCAAACACATCTGGGATACCATGCAATGTTTGTGGTACATCAGTCTAATACTTGCTGAACTATTCTTAGTGAACACTGTGAAATACTCCACAATTCTGTCGTATTCTGAGGTGTAGGATTTCTGTCTACGATAACTGTGAGATCTGGTAAATTAGCCGGGAATGATAACACCCAGAACTCAGTTGAGTGTTCCTCTAATCATACTTTGGCACCTCTAGCCACGTTGTCCTGTTGGAGGAAGCCAAATGCAGGCCATGAACAAGTGTAGCTCGTCAGAAAGGAGGCACACATGAACCATTATATTTAGCCATAACCAGAATATTTTGTTTTTTTACATGCTTGTCTATACCAGATTACAACACGACATTCTCATCAACACTTACATATCTATCGCTAAATATATATGCAACCACAAAAAGCTTTATCCTTATAAGTATTTGTATTTTAGCAAATCTATGATAAAGGCGCTTGAATAAGACATGACACATCTTCAAGATTACGACACAAACACCAGGCCGTGATCCACTACAAAGTCCTCACAGGGAAACATAATCACAAACAAACCCAAACACGTACGCAGACAGACATACGCATATTAACCTGACCACACTGCTTACTCAACAAAACACTGAATCCACTCGGAATAGTACAGCATCGCACATTATCTGCCCCACAGCTAAGGATTTGCACAGACATGCCAAGAGACGAGGTGGATTTCATGATGAATCACAAATCATAGGTGCAGTCCCAGGACAGAACATGCAACAAGCGTTAGTCTGTGATCCTTCTATGGTTAGTTGTACAGTGCAAGAACATTCTCTTAACATAAGAGATCATAAGTGAAATGTCGTCATAAAGGTTTCCAAAGGTTTCTTGTATTGCAGTGGTTAAAGGAACGTTGAAATAACCAAATGGGAATGTTCTCCAAATGTTCTCCAAAGGTTCCCACATTACAAATGTAAGGAAAATGCTTAATTACCCAAAACACGCAACCAGGAACTAACGTTACTATATTTACAAAACCATCGAAAAACTAAACCAACCTTTAAAGAACATAGAGTCAGTCTGTCATTATCTTATCCACTTATTAGTCTGTCAGGGTTGCGGTTTGTCCTGAGCAAACCCAGAATCACAGGGTGCAAAGCAGGAACACCTACTGGACAGGGCACCAATCCATCGTAGAGTGCCACACAAACACACACACACACACACACACACACACATACACATGCACTCACACCTAAGGATAATTTAGCACAAATTCCACCATGCCACTCCCTTCAAGGAACATTCCTGTAAAAAAAAAAACATTCCAGAATGTTCTGGGAACTAAAAATGTTGTTGTTGTATCTGGTGGTGGTATCTACTATAGGTAGATTACTACTCCTTTTATATTATGATGATGTGTAGTGATGTACTATTAATTTAAGGAAGTATATTTATAAACCCATCATGGCACAGATGCACGAATGAAAGTGTATATGAGTGCACTTGTTCCTCACCAGAGCAAAGTTGCCCTTTGGAGCGGATGCAGCTGAAGTCATCACACTCGCAGTATTTTCCCCACACCTTCCCGAAATCTCTCGACTGACAACTGCATTGGCCACACAGGCAGTCGCCTCTTCCATTGCAAATAGCTGCACCAGGGGAGGGTTTGCAGCTCTCCGTGTCAGTGGGCTTGTAGTCGGCCTCTGTGCACTCACACTGAGGCCCCAGGCGTCCCGGGTCACACAGACACGTACCGCACTCCAGCGTGCCATTGCCGTTATGACAGGCGGGGCTTGCAGGCTGGGCAGACTCTTGGCATGAGCAGTTGCATGCAAACTCCACGGTCACCTGAAGTGCATCTTTAAAGCCCAGAGGCTTGATGATGAATGTATGACTCTTCTCTTTTGGACAGCTACGGAGCTTTGCCTCTACACTGAACGACACCTAAATGAGACACATGGAGATGATACAGTTTAATTACCATATTTTGCAACCTGGGAATAAAGGTGTGACTATGACAATGTTCTGACCGTATATCATTATATGCTTGTCAATGTCTTTAGTTTGGTTTTATTAAAGGTATTTTGGTAGCTGACTTGGAAAAAAAGCTAAACTTTTCAATTTAATTTAAGAGTTCCTCTAATTTAAGAGTCACATCTAAATTATACAGAGCTTTATTAATTAACTAGCAGTATGATTCACTTAATTTTGGTAGTACACATTAAAGAACTGCGCGGGACTGTTTTCTTCAGCCCGCTCCCGCCCGCTCCCGTCGAATTTCTAACCATTACCGCCTGCGACTGCAACGTGTCCACCCGTTTCCGTGATGTGTATGTCCACTCCTGCCCGCAACCCGCGAAGCTATGAGAATTATTCCCGCACACTGATAAAGATGCATTGATTTTGTGTCTTCTCCATCCTGCAGGAGAAAACGTAATATAGGATATTAATAAAGAGATTCTTGGGGTTTGTTTCGTTTTTCTGGCCTGCATAGCTTTTGATGCACTTGTCGGGAATAGTGCTCCAATTCAGTATTTTCATGTAGTTTTTAAATGAAATAAAGGTAGTTTCATATTCTATTCTCATTCTTTGTATTTTATTTACTTGGAATTAATCCTAATCCTGCATTGTTTTGTTTTAGCCACCCATTCCCGCCGGCAGCTAAGTGCAAACCGCTCGTACCCGCGAGATCCCAGTGCAGACCTCTAGTACACATTATAAGTTTATTGCATTAGAGTTGCCACAATAAACAAAGCATATTCTCTTAATATTTAATCTGCGGCTAAATTAGTGTACCATGTTACATTTCTCTTCCCTCTTAACAATATCAATATGTGAAGTGCCACAAAAAGAAAGGGTCTATGGAAAATACACAGGCTGCTGTTGGCTCCATAATGGTATGAAATTTGTTTAGCTGGCATTCCATGGGACCCCTTGAACGTCTACAAACATCTCTAACAGGTGAACACTATGTGTGGCTCCTTTATGACAAGTTACATTAGTTCATGTCCTGCATTGATCCTAATGAGTTTGGGCCCCTTCAAAAGGATAACAGAGTGGTGTATATGTCTCGTGACCGGAGGGTCCCAGGTTCGAATCGACACAACTGAGGTGCCCTTGAGCAAGGCACCTAAGTCCCCCAACTGTTTCCCAGGCACTGTGGTTTGCACCTCCACACCACCCCACCCCCCACCCCCACACACAAAAAAAGGAAGGAGAAGGCCTAAGGTGGGAGCTCAGGTTTTAAAAAAATTTTTTTAGAGCAATTTGCAGAGATATATATTGTGCGCCCAGGCCTTTATCAATCACCCAAGCGGCGCATATCTGCATTTGCCTAATAGTGGTATCAGCCAACAACAGAAATTTATTAACCTAGTATTAGTGTGCCAACTATGTAAATAAATGAATATAAAAATCGCTTTTACATGTGTTTTACATGTATTTCATTTTATTATTCAATGTTATTTTAAAATATATATATTTTAACCATGATATCTGGGTGCTTTTGGTGTTGTTGGGGCCCTAAGCGGACGCCTAATTCTAGTATGCCTTGGGCTAGCTCTGGCACGGTGTCCCCCTTCTAGTATTTACAATATACTTGCATTGCTGCATGTTTGCACATGTGTATTGTGTCTTATATATGCGAGCCATTTCATGTAGAAACTTGGAACCTGGAAGGAATGTTGTTTTATGGCTTATAATCATTTCACTGAGAGCTACCAGAATGTGTGTAAAACTAGCTGAAAAACACATGCTAATCACACATTTAGAATACATAGTTGTATTCATATATATACTGTATATCACAGCCCAAGAAAAAGGGAGTGACCTCATTTAGCATAGTAGACATGTTAAGCTTGTATCAGCATGTTTATAAGTACCTGAACCTGAAGAAGAAAAGAATTCCAGAGATTTATTGCTAAGTGTCTGAGGATGTTTTCATGCAGTCAAGTTCATGAGCTGTTTTCAGATCTCAGTGCATGTGGTCTACATTATTTACATCAGATTAAAATCTTCTCAAATAAGAAAAGGCATGTTATTTTGAGTTGTCATCCTTGGATGAGGATGTTAGTAAAATGTTAGTAAGACCGACCAGAAAATCACTAAGTAATGCAAGTAATGCACAAAACTACAAAACTAATCTGCTTTTTTAGAAGAAATCCCTATGTGTATAAAAAAAAAAGCTGTTATGATGATAACGCTGACACCACTACAGACGTGCAGAGTTGGTTTCTTGTGTGGACTCAAATTCATACCAAGTGTAAAGACACCAAAGTCAGTATAAGACAAGTCTGTTCATTTGCCACCATTTCTGGTAAAGCCTTTGAGCAGTTATTTTCAGCCATACAAGACCAAACCCTCTTTATCTCTTTAAATGGGAAGTTGTCTATTTCTCTGAAACTAAAGAAACAATTACCAAAAACAAAACCCACGTTTGAAATCACTGGTAAAATCTGTACCTTATCTTTGCTCATGGTTTAATATAACACAGAAAAATAAGACTATTTATGTTCGTCAGGCTACTACGCATGCGCAATACTTTACATTTACATTTACATTTACATTTACATTTACATTTACGGTATTTGGCAGCCGCCCTTATCCAGAGCGACTTACAAGAGTGCTTAGTTAAATTCTTGGAGTATCTGAAACTAGTAAAGGTAGATCAGGATTCAAGAATTCAGTCCAGAATCCTACTAGAAAAGAGTCATGCAGTATCATGTTGTAAAGCCATTTCCATGACAACGCAAGATGCTTGATGCAATATCAACGTTTTATATATATAATATTAAACTAACAATATAATAATAATAATAAAAATAAACTCAGAATAAAACTTAGTTATAAAAATAAAAATGTCACATTATGCGTCATCCATCAGAATCCAGTTAAAGCTTTCAAAGCTTCACTAATATGCGTATGTGTTAACGAACGACTACGATAGGCCCATGTTCCCCCTTTGACACCTTTACTAATATGCTGATTGGTTCTTTCTATTGACGGGCGGGACATGAAGCAGTCGCCATCTTGGCGTTACAGGTTTCATTATTCGTTTTTCATAGAGTGGTTTAGCTCTATAGTATAAGATCTCTGAAGACACCATACATGAACATGACTAGCTGTTGTCTTAGCAACTGGGAAGGATTAATACAAAGCAATGCATAACTATGACTAACACATATAAAGACGCCTAATCACAGTTACCAAAGTATTAATAGCAGTAATGGTGCAAGATAGTGCAAATGCCATGTAACCTAAGACTAGACGATAGACTGGATTTTTTTGAGTTACTCACCGTGTCTCCGATCTTAAGTCCTGAGCAGGATCTAACGCCAGGTACTAACTCTCCATTGAGGCATGTGGCATTAAAAGACAAATTCAGCTCATCTGGAACACCCAACACCTCCAGCTCCGCCTTTGACCTGATATTCTACATGGGTAAAAGAGCATAGCGACTTTTGTACGTCAGTAAATCTCTGTCAGTGGTTCTGGTTAATAATAAAATACACAGAATGTGTTATTCAGCAAAGACAAAATAAGTTGGATGCAATGCAGCACATATTTTAAAGGAGAAATAAAACACCTGGGTCATGATTTTATAGAAAAATAAGCAACTCTGGAAAAATAACAGCATGCTCCAAAGTGCTTTATTCCTTTATGTATCGAAGTACTCAACAGGAGCCAAGTACCACTGGTGATTTCTATTTGGGAATTGTAGAGTTTGCTTACCGCATATGCATCAAGGATGAGCTGAATGACATTATTGGAGTTATAGGACAGTTTGCCAACAGTGGTACCAGGAATCAGCTTGCTGTAATTCTAAGAAATGAGGATAAAATCAGCAAGTGAGAAGGAAGTAGGCAGCATCATGTGCATATGTGTGTGTGTGTGTGTTTGTGTGTGTAAAAATGTGTTCGTGAGAAGGCATGTTTCCTTCCTACATACTCACCAAATACAGCGGTATCACATTCTCAGTTACAGCAAAGATGAGGTTAATGTTATTCTCAGACAGTTTGTCAGTAAGCATTCCAATGGACGGATAATCCTGCAATACAAATAAACATACATCTCATGCACACACCAACAAATTCACAGTCATATTTTAAATTATCATGCTAAAATCAGTCAATAATATTAAACACAGATACTAATAGTCAGACTGACCAATATAGCAGTATTGGCATAGATGTTGTCTTTATTAACATAACATTGTCCGTCATTGGGCCTGACAAGGCCTGCGATTTTACCATCCAGTGCAATGTGGCTTGTAGCGTCTGTAGTAAACACCAGCAGATGGGATGCATCGGACCGCCACCCAATTTTATCCTGATACACAGATAAAAGGAAAAATGTCTCCTATTATTGTTAAAATAAAAAAAAGTTTGCTTTGTTATTAAACATATATTATGTAGGTTCTAAGCATAGGGCAACGGTGGCTCAATGGGTAAGCCTTTGGGTTACTGATCAGATTCAAGCCCCAGGATCACCAAGCTGGCATCGATTGTTTGGCCCTGAGCATGGACCTTAACCCTCTTTGCTTCAGGGTTTTGGTGTCATAACTGTCCTCAACTTTCTATCAAGCTGGGATATGTGAAAAAAGAATTTGACTGTGCTGTAATGTATGTGTAACAAAATGTAACTAAAGGCTTTTTATAAATATTTGAATTAAAGCCAGCACAACTGCGGTTATAGAAAATGAATCAACATTATTTATAGAGTTTAGAAACAAAACAAGTCAAGAAAAAAAAAAAAATCAAGAGTGTGTCACCTTGCACACCACAGCCTGCAGGATGGCATCGAATCCTCCTTCTGGTGAGTCTCTATTACGTGATATTTGCTGCTTTTTGACTTCCTCAGTAAAACGATTCACCTGCTCTGTCAGCGACAGGACGTTCCTATAACCGAACTGTGGTGAACAGGTAGAGCTAATTCTGCAACATCCAGAATAATAAAAAAAAAGACATAATGATTACACCAAAGCTAAATGATCGTAATATATTTCATCATTCGTTACTTTTAAATACATCCTTGGTTAATTGAATCCAGTATCCTACACTTTGTATAAAAATCTTTGACACAATCTCACCCAAGGCAAGGGTTTCTTATGGCCTCATCTGGAGACATATACATGTACGGGGAGAGAGTTTTGTCCACAAATGCCCCGAACCCCATGTGCAGGTTACTGGTGGTACGACCCATAGCCTCAGCTAGGTCACTGCCAAGGGTGCGGAGGTTCTCTAGGTCATCTTTCATCGAGTAGGACAAATCCATCAGGTAGTAGAGGTCTACAGGGTAATCGGCCACCTGCCGAACAGTCACTGTAAAACGCTTCGAGTCATCTAATGACAGCAGAGACAGAGTGTGTGTGTGTGTGTGTGTGTGTGTGTGAGAGAGAGAGAGAGAGAGAGAGAGAGAGAGATTTAACTTTAATGTCATTGCCCAGTACAAGTACAAGGCACTGAAATGCAGTTAAGATCTACCAGACATGCAAATACTAGCAAAGACAGAACGTTTATAGACAGGGGGTTTATAGAACAGAGTGCAGATAGGAGCACTTTGTGAAATAAGTATACACTAAGAAAAACTGGTGCACCACTCTAATACTTAATAGGTCCTGAATAGCAGTCCACCATTCTGTTATATTTAGAGGAATGTGATATCTGTGCTTCAGAGAACGTTGACATCTGGTTACTTAGGTGGGAGTGGCAATACCCCAAACTCAGATGAGTGTTCCTCTAACCATAATTTGGCATCTCGAGACTTGTGTGACGGCCCTGCTGGAAGAGCCTGAACCCATCAGAATGAATGCAGGACATAAACTGGTGTAACTCATCAGAAAGACAGCACACATAGTGTTCACCTGTCAGAGACGTTTGTAGATGTTCCAAGAGTCCCTTGGAATGTCAGATAAACAAACCCCATACCATTATAGGCTGTAATAATATTAATCTAATCTATTAAATTCATAATCTATAAAATGTATATATACCTATATATGTACAATATACATTCTATTAATGTACAGAACAAAAATGTACAATTGTACTAATAAAGCATGGAGTTCAGTGTTGTGTTGTGGATAGCTCATCAGTGTAGTAAGGAGTTCATTATGGTGATAGACAGTGGGAAGAAGCCACTACTGAGCTGATTTATATTTCTAAAGGAACTATTTGCTGGCTTGCCAAGGTTGGAGTAGAAGATTAACCTTCTAATATATATCTGTCTATCTATCTCTATCTATCTCTAT
>JAOVVF010000025.1:21529012-21543574 GCA_028565595.1 Duopalatinus emarginatus
CTCTCTCTCTCTCTCTCTCTCTCTCTCTCTCTCTCTCTCTCTCTCTCTCTCTCTCTCACACACACACACACACACACGCACACACGCGCGCGCACGCACACAGAGCCTATGAGACTATTTGATGTCCAGGAAGAGCGCACTTTCCTCGCTCACTAGTTTCCGCGCCTTTACGCACCATCACCCTCCTCACTCCAGCTGGAACCGTCTCTGACACGGACACATCGGGACGTTCTGCCTCCGCGCTACCACCCAAAAGTTCACAACTAGTTCACATCCAGCGGACTTTTCCCACATGACCCACCAGAAGCTGGAGCAAACGCGCAAACAAGACGTCTGGTGAACATCTGCATGCCTGAGAGACGCCTCGGACTCCACGACTCGCCATGAACGCGACGATCTTCAATAGCACTCTGTTTGCGCACGGCGCTCTGCTCAATAGCAGCCAGCACCTCGCGGGCACGCTGGTGGACGAGGTGAGCGCGAGCGACGGCGGTGCCGGTGCCGGTGGTGGATCTCTGGCGCTCGAGCCGGACGAGCGCAAGTTGTTCGTGACGCGCGCCGTGCAGATCGCGGTGCTGTGCGTGCTCTCGCTGACCGTCGTCTTCGGGATCTTCTTCCTCGGCTGCAATCTCATGATCAAGTCCGAGAGCATGATTAACTTCTTGGTGAAAGAGCGACGGCCGTCTAAAGACGTCGAGGCGGTGATGATCGGCCTCGGGTAACAGGACCGAGCGCGAGGACAGATCAGTGCACACGGGGCGGAGGATCGCCGCGCGCCTGGTTTAATGTTGTTGAAGCGCGAGGATATGCAACTCGTTCGATTTCTTCATTTGCGTTTGTGGAGGAAAAGCTGAACGAGATTTTTAAATGTCTTTTAAAGTCTCATTCATTACACTGACTGTCACAGAAGAGGAATTTGCACGCTGAAAATATTAAGAATGTATTAATGTTTATTAATGTTTTATTTTTTTTTAAACACAGGCCTAACTATTATGTAAAATTAGCCTAATATTCGAGCCAGTTTGTTGCATTCGAGTTGTTTGACCTTTACAGTGAAAATATGTTTACACGTTTTTTACCTCAAGTGCAAAACCTAAAAAAAACAAACTTTAAACCTCTGAAATGCATGCAGCTGAATGGAGTAAATGTAGCCTATGCACCAGGCACCGTGGGTGTTTTCTATTTTCTAGAGATGTCTAAATGTATTTTTTCGCACGGCTGAAGAAAAATATTTATCTGCATTAACAACTGCACGTTTTTTCCTACAAGTCCATGAGGTCCTGTGCCTGAGATGCAGCATGTGCGATGCTCTTTCTGAGTTTTCTGTCTTGCACTTTCTTTCTTATAAAACTTCAGTGCTGCTGCATGAACTGTTTCGTACAGAACGATGAAACTTGAAGTAGTCCAGCAATGTGTGTCAATAAATTAAACCTTTCAGTGTTGCTTCAATATTATCTTTTATTTTACTTCTAGACTTCCTTTTATTTCCATATACAGTCTGTAGTCAGTCTAAGTTCTAACCCTGGTCACATTTCTTTCTGCTACTTCAAACTGTAGCTTATTTTCTATAAACACTTCAGACCTTATAACTAGTACAGTAACTTATTATTACAATAATTTATCATGCCACCCAAAAAATACATGTATTTAATACCTGAATTATATATTGTATCTGGAAAGCTGAATAAAGATGTGTGAATTTGTGAGGTTGTTCTCTTTATGAAGAAATATTCAAGGCATGAAATAAAAAAATGCAGACAAAAAGATCACAGAACGACAGAATAACCTACTGAATAAACACTACACTGTTTTACTGGCATCTTTACTGGAATTTTGTAAGTATTAAGCCTTTTGTTTCCTTATTGGTGTTTAAAAATGACTGTCAATAAATCCTGCCTGAAAATTTTAATGTTCATATAGGAATATTCCAAAAATATAGAAAAGGTAAAAAAAACAGGGCCATCATGAAATGATGAGAAACCTCAAAGAAGGACGGCAGAGGTATAGAGGCGGTGCGGAGGTGGACCACTAAAACAAATCTACTGTGAACTAGAGCTCTAAAGGACCTGTCTTTCTGTGCTAAACTAAGCATAACCAAAATACTATTCTTTAAAACCTTGCATAACTTCCTAAAACACCAACTGGGATAATCTTAACGCAAGTTACAGTTCAGAAGTTTTTAGCAAACTTCTACCAAACAGTCCTGAATAACCTGAATTACATTATAAATAAGCTTATAATTTTAAGCTTTTTATAACGGCTTTGGCAATATACTCATTAAATGTTATTAATTACAGGCTATAATAAAACTAGACTGAAGTCCATGCTGGGAAATGAACTAACAAAGCCATGCAATATATTTAATATATAATGCAACTGATGTGTTTATTTTCTTGGCAAATCAGGTAAATTAATTTATTTGAAATTCTGCCAGAATCATGGGTCAATTTTGTTCTTGTTGACCAGAGAGCAGGCTATGATATTTAAACCGAATCGTTTTATAAATTAAACAAAATCACATTTCATGGCTCATTAATAACATTTAAAAAATGTTGAACTAAGGAATAACAGGCTTCTTCTTTAAAAGTCCCATTAAGGTTCACCCCATTAGACACATTACTGCAGAAACACTAGATAGTAGACCTGGAATCATTAACCTTACGACCTACAACTTGACTTTAATAAACAATGCTACTACATCATTTAGTAGAAATGGTGGTTAAAAAAAGCGTTGGTGTTTCTTTGCACTCTGTCATTTATTATGTTTTCTCTTACTAATGCCTAGTGTTTTAATAGACTACACTTATGCTTTTAGTGAACCTCTTGAACTCCTTTTTTTTTTTTCTAAAGCTCTCAGTAGTTTTAGACACAGAACAAGTGTCCCAAGTGTTCCTGTCTTGCCTCTTCTGGGTTTTCCTAGAGGTTTCTGGAGTAGATTGGATGTTGGTAGATTGCACAAACCTTTAATTTCCACCTCCTTCTTCTACTTTATCCAAATCTCTCTCACACTTGGTGCTTGCTATATATTACTTGCTTTATATATAATATTATAATATATAATGTACAAGTAAGGATGTTATGTATCAAGTTCTATGAAGCTGTAACGTATAAGCTAAATGCACTCTCATCTGTGGTAAAAATATTATAGCAGTTGCTTTATTTGTCTCACTAAGAAAGCTCCCAGATTTCAGATTAATTAAACTGCCAGCATCACCCCTCACTCAAGAACTCAAGACTTAGCTACAAATGAAGAACCATGGTAGTGGACTTTAGAAAGTGTTTTTGTTGCTGAACCCAGACAAAAAAAAAAAAAAAAAAAAAAAGCAATATACCGAACATATTAAATAGTTGGACTATACATAGTATATATAGTGTATTCCATTTTTACTGTTTATATTTCTTTTTATGTAGTATTGTATATTCACCTTGTGAAACGGGATATTTAAACACTAAAGAAGCAATATGACTGCATTGCATTGACTAGGTGTTCTTCCTCCTATGCAAAACAATAAATAATATTATTACCTTGTGCAGAAGCCAGCTGTCAGGCCTCTGTTTCAGAGATTAATTGAATATCTGTAGCTGTACGCTGTAAGTTTTTTCCTTTTTATGCTTTTTAAACAACAACTTTTATTTTGTCTATTTATGCTTCACTTCCTACTCATGTCACAATCTTACTATAATTACTCCTTTATCCTTTGCCTTGCTCACTATCCCTTATCATAACTTCCTCTGTTTTGTACTTTAGTCTCTTTTGTCTTTCTTTTTTATTTTCCACCTGCCCCTCTCTAAACTTTGCCCATGTAACTAAAATAAAATACACGCTGTTGGAGCATGATTTTTTTTAGTTTTAATTTTTTTGGATATAGTGACTTTGACAGGGTCTCCATAAAAAATTTAAGGAGTGGGAATATTAAAAAAATGCAGCCTGAACTAAATATTAAATCTGCCACCCCTGTTCTGCTTAAGTGTCTATGAATTCTTAATGCTGCTAGAAGGCTTAGAAGGATGCACACCCACTTTATTTATTTATTTTACTTACAAAATATATTGATAGTCTTTTTTGATTTGCATCTGATTATAAGATGCGTTCCTCAGTCTCATGATTTCAAATGCATGATAAATATAATCAAACTCTAAAGGTTAATGTGAAAAATCTGGTGAACAGTGACATTCATTATAATAAAATTAGTAACAAAAGTAATTCCTTTAAACCGCGTTTTAATTGGTCTGCATTTCTGGAATTCAGCTGCATAATGTCTATGTGAGAAAAAAAAACATATACAGATCAATACTTGTTATATAGACGACATCCTCAGTGATCAATTTTGTTGATGTACAATAGCGCGACTTCCTTCTGTTACTGCTAATTAACTGCTAGATATTTTCTGGCCTGCTTCTCTTTACTCAGTATGAAGTGATAGAAAAACACTTCCTACTCCTAAGTGGCAGTCTTGTGGCTGATTGAGAATGTAAGCCTGCCAAGATCTGAATTATTGAGCCAGTAATGTAAAGTGAAAGATGAGGCTGTAGGAACTGAAACAACGTTGGGTTTAAGTTGAAATCACAACAAAGCTGAAATTCCCAGGTCTTTTGCCGTGAGTCCCGGCTCCTCGTAGTTGACATGGCTACCGATGGCACCTGTGGGGTGAAGTATTAATGAGCGCATCTGTTTGGTCACTTCACCATTAATCAATAAGATCAAATGTTCCTCAAGGCTCACCTTGACGGTTTTCTCTTCCTCCTTTCATCTTCCTGTTCTGCGCTGATAAAAAAAAATACAATTGAATCGGCAATCAGATGTGTGTGGTGGCCGTACTTTCAGAAAGAGGCAGCAAAGCGATTCGGGCTATATTTAGTTCAGCTCCATTTCAGCGCTGTATTGAGAGAGACGCTGACTGAATTGCTGGAGTGATAGAAAGGGAAATAACTGTACAGCCCAAAATACCTGTTGTGTCTAATACAATCAGTGCCATCTGCATTGGCATTGAGAAATGGATGAGTTGAAATGTGCCAGAAAACATTTGTACAGGAATCCTGCTGAAATGCAGGTATAAATGTAGCTACTTCCTATTTACAATATGTGCTTTACTGTCTTTTTGCAGGATAATTGCTTCACACAGCACACACACACACACACACACACACACACACACAGCAACTCATCAGGCAGGTCTCGGGGTAGAGCCACACTATAAGATCAGCGGAGTTAGTTTCCCACCTTCCTTCCTTCACACATTACCCAAAATATGTTCAAGCCCACTAAGCGACTATTAAGGATTACACTGGTTTGCAATACTGTTTTCTGGTAGTGTAAACCTGTTTCTGAAGAAAAAGCCTCCAGCATGCTGTCAGGGAGGAAAATTGAAGCAGGAGCAGGAGACAATGATTTAAGAGAGATGGCGATGTCAGACATCACAGAATGCAGGCAGAGAAAGAGGGCATGGATGTCACCCACAGAGAAGTGGAGGCACAAACTCATCTATCCATTTTTTTTTTTTTTTGCGGAGGCAGAGACAGAGGACAGACAGGTTCCCGGGGGCTCCAATTGGAGAGGTGTGTCATACACCTGTCTTATATTTAGTAGAGACAGGACCGCATTAGCAGCGCTGTCCGTTTTGAAAAGGCGGAGCCCACGCATGGTTTGAAGAAAGGGAACACTTACAGCTGTCTTGTGCAGGGTGGCTACAAATGGCCTTTTCAGACTCTTTATTAACAGGGCCAATCGATTGTTTCCATGAGTCCCAAATATGAATGAAAAAATGTTCAGTGAAGGTCAAGTTTAAATTAGAATTGGGTTTAATTTATCTCAATGTTAGCGGTTAAAGGTTCTAGTTTCCTGGAATTCCTGTGAACAATTTTATATGTTAGTAGATGATCATAAATCATGCTGACTGGGAAGGTTAAGTGTAAGTTACATTCCTAAAACAACTATACGATTCTAAACGGCCTTATTTTCATTTGGCACTAATAGATGTAACTTTAATAGGGTAGTACCTGGGAGCATGTTTATAGCACAGATGTAAGTGTATGTTGACTCTTAATCGACTAAAGACTCCCTTGTTATAACAGTATGGAGAACGGAGTGTTATCGTGTGCTTGGCATTGGGTATACTTGGTATATACAACTGAAGCCAGCCAAGAAATCTCCTCTAAATATTCAGTGCTGGGGTAATGGTGGCAAGCAAGAAGGCCCTGGGTTCGATTCCCCAGCTGGGTGTGAGGGTCCTTTCAAAGTGAACTATTTTGCTTTACTGTGTTTGCACACAGAAGGAATGTGACCTCCACATTTAACCCATCTGTGCAGTGAAACACACACACAGTGAACTTGCCCGGAGCCACGGCGGCCGGGGAGCAGTTGGGGGAGTTAGGTGCCTTGCTTAAGGGCACCTCAGTCATGTCTTGCCCCGGGTGGGGATCAAACCCGCGACCTTCTGGTCACAAGACCGGTTCCCTAACCACTAGGCCACGGCTAGTGCTTTCTGTGCTTCGTTTGCATGATCTGCAACTATAGGCAGATTTTCTCTGGAAACTCCTGCCTCCCTCCACAGTCCAAAGACATGCAGTCACTATATTGCCCCTTAGGCATAAGTACGTGAATGAGTTCTCCCTGTGATGGACTTATGATCTGTCCAAAGTGATTCGCTGCCCAGTAACTGCTGGGATGGACTCCAGCACTTTGTACAATACAGTAAGAGGGTAAACGGCTTAAATAACAAGTAAGTGCTATAAAGGTGTAGATGGATGATTTCTTCACTGGCTGGCTTTACATTCAAGATGATTCAAGGTCGTTAGTGGCTTTACTGTACATCTTGTGTAATAGTGCATTTATGAAATTCATGGGCACCAGTGATACGGGCTTTACAAGAGGTGGTGGTCTGGAAATTGAGGCTTACGAAGGGTAATACAGAATTGTTTAAGTGAAATAGGACAGGAGGTAGTTACTGCAATAGCATGTGACCAAGGTGATGAAATGGAAAGCTTCGCCATATTTGAAACCCATAGGTGATATGCATGGGTCCTCACAATTGTAGGACCTCTTTCTTAATAGAGATAGGAATAATAACTTTTTCTTCTGAGGAGTTTGTCTACCCAGTTGGCCAGGCTAAGGAGAGGATCTAATAGTGTCTGGTACAAGTTGGTGATCAGAATATGTTCATTCCACATATTTTGGGGCCTTATTTAATAGTTAAAATATTCTCCTTTGCCATCCTAAAATTAATTTATCATCTTGCAAAATTGTACCACAAAAATGATCATAAGCTTGTTAGGCGCCATTCTTGTGATTGTGACAAGAAGTACAGGGAGTACTTTCAGAAAAGAAATCTTTGTCACTTCCACGGACCTCTGTGAACTGTGAACTGTCAGCTGTTGAAACTGGTTAGCAAGACTGCAAAGAGAAATGAGGATGGCAGAGATCTGTTGATTATGCAGCCTTGGGCAGTGAGGGTTTGGTGAATTTCAATCAAATCTACAGTGCTGATGTTACTGGCATAGTCTTCCATTGTAAAGGTGGACAGATATATGCAAGTGAGTTTTATTGGAAAGAAGCAAACAAACCAGAAATGGTAGGCAGGTAATCAAAGCAAACAGGAAAACGGTAAACAAAGCCGAAGTCAGAACAAAGATCTAAATGGAAATGAACAAAAAGTTTAGTATTATCACAAGCACAGTGCTGGAGCGAGATTTTACAAACGAAAAGAAAAGGATAGTCCAGTGAATGAAGCCTCAGTTTGGTTTATTTGTCCATTTCGGTTTGGTGAAAGCACAAGACAGAGCTAGACATGGAAACATCTCTCTAGCTATTACTAAGCAAGTAAGTACAGCAAGTAAGATGTCACGTAAAAATTGACTTTCACTTGAAAGTTGAGACAGGGAGCAGAGTTTCTGTAACCTCTGCATTCTTACCCCATTCCAATAGTCGCTAATATGTCCCTCTTTCTTTTCTTATATAATCTCTCAATATATTGTGTACATAAATTGTTTCTAGTGTTTACGGCACCTGCTCTGATCAATCTGTTATCTCTCAATCCAGAGTTAGTCAATACCCCCACCTATTCCTTATTTCATTCCTAGGAAATCCTTAAACATTTCCTTTGCATGAACACACAATTTTACGAAAAATTTAGATCAATCTGCATTAACATAGGCGACATGGTGGTAAAGTGCTGTTGCATCACAGCAAGAAGAGCCTGGATTTGACTCCCTGGCAGAGCAGCCAGTGTGGCATGTACTTCCTGTGTCTGTATGGGTTTCCTGTGGGACCTCAAGTTTCCTCCCATAGTCCAAAGACATGCAAGGCGAATTGGAGATAGTAAATTTTCTCTTGACCTGTCCAGGGTGTTTTCATGACTTCCACCTAATAAATGCTGAGATAGACTCTATCACTCCCTGTGACCCAACAGTAAGATTAGTTGTTTAACTAACAGGTGGACAATGTGTATGGATTTTGTATAAATGCTAACCATACCCCTAATGCCTAACCTTTAATTCAACTGTTTAGCGATTCACAAAATCCTGCCGACTATGCCAGATTGTGACAAAAGGCACGGTGCTGTTGGTCCGAGCCAAAATCCTGATTACTACACCAAGTAGGTCACGCAGGTTCTTTATACTAACAGGCAGAGATGTGTCTCAAATCACAAATACTTATTTATTAAAATAAAAGACAAATAGAGATGCTACAAGCTTTCCTTAAAGGGAAATGTGTTACTTGGCCTGGGGAACTACATGTAGGGAGCCTGATCAACACATGTGCACCAAACAAGAACAAAGTGGGTGGAAGAGACAGTAATAAGGACAAAATGTTCAAAATATGATTAGTTTAACAGGGGAATTCAAAATAAAGTTGCAACCACAACTGGTGCTCCAAAAATACTTGGGATGGAGAAATAAAGGCCTATAGGCAAAGAGCTAGTCTGGGTAAATTTTCCCTTTGGGGCTTTTCTTTTCCCAAAAGTCAGTGTCAGACATTAATTGATACTCCCTCAGGCCCAAAGTTGCCAAAGCTGTACCTGATGTACCTCATGCTGGGAAATGCTACCATTACCCAAAGGTGCAATGAGAGACACTGCTTAGATGCTTAAATGCATGCTGAAGCAGGGCCCCGTCATCAGCGCTGACTGGTTGCTGGGAGTTGTTTTTCTCCCTGCACACTGAGAAAACCACCCAGGACCAATGATGGAAGTCTAGGATCTTCACAATTGTTGGCCAATTACAACAAAAAAGTGCAAAGACCATAGCTACCAAGGTCACCAAAATCTGAGCAGGCGTGGTGGTCTATACTTACTGTGTAAATAGCAAATGCATACACCTGGATATAGTAGGCAATAAATATTGTATGTTAGTATAGTATACATTGAAGTGCCTGGAAAACTGGTAAAAAAACTCTAATACTGAGTAGGTCCCCAATAGGTAATGAACTCCACAAGCTTGCAGAAATGTTCAGTAGACAATGAAAAGCATACTTCCTGCAGTACAGTCCACAAATTTGTTGTATTCTGGGGTGTAGGATTTCTGTGTTCAACAGCGTGTTGCATGGCATCCCAAACATGTTTGATCATTTTGAGATCTGGTGGGAATGGCAAAACCCCCTATAACCATAATTTGGTATCTCTAGACCTGTGTGGTGGGGAATTGTCCTGTTGGAAGAGGCCAAACCCATCAGAACAAGTGCAACATGTCAGAAAGGAAACACACATAGCATCCACCTGTCGGAGACATTTATAGATGTACCAGATGTCCCATGAAATAATATATTTTGGTAATATAAAGCATGAATATCTTGTTTGATTTGTTAGGGAAGCTAAATATAAATTAATTAATTATTTCTGCTGTTGGCAGTTATTCCTGAAATTTCTCTTCCTCCACACTTGTAATGTTTGATCACCAAGAAGAACTACTGATGCCAGTGAAACTTGTGTGTACTGTATATACCCTAGCGTCATTCATTACACACTGAATGTTTCACCCTCTTTCCAACAGAGATCTATGCTGGACTTGACAAATATCATTCTTGTATTTGTAGTGTGTATGCGCAAGTGTAGGAGTTCGAGATTCTTCTGCATGGAAGTGCACATGTTTCATCACTATTTTCAAAATAGTAACCTAAATATTCTTAAGTCACTCTGGTTTCGAAGTTTGTGCATTCACACATGTACATAGTCGCACACAGTGTCACCACCACCTTGCAGTCTTGCAGTAGCAGGTTGGGGTTTCCATGGGAACCAAAACAGATAATGGGCATATAGCTGAGCACATGCCGCAGGGTGTGTATACTAGTATGTGTGTGTGACTGTAAGAGAGATAAGTGAGACAGGATGACACGGGGGGACTGGTAGTGTGTGTGGTAAGTCATAGCAATGCGCTGGATGATGATCGAACACGCCATACAGTTATTAGTATGACTGCGTTAAAAAGATTTCAGACCTGATTAACTTGTTAATGAATGCATAGGACTACTGCAGGAACAATTATAGAGTCCTGACCAAACACATTAACTATTTATTATACATAGTAAATGCCCAAAAGTATGTGGACACATGACCAACATACTAATATGTAGGCCATTCCCAATCTCTGGCCACAAAGTTGTAAGCACATAATAAGCGAGTTCACCCCTGTGCATTTTTGCTTAAATGTCAAAAAATTCAAAATTGTGTCACCTTACAGTATGTGCATTATTAATGACTTCAACAGTAGGTATTTGCTCTTATGTAAAATTAAAAACTAACAATTTAGATATTTATATTTAAAAATACAGGCCCTACAATAGAAACTCAATGCAACAAAAGTCAGTCCGCCTTTCATTACTGAGATGCAAATCTTTTTTTTTTTTTTTTTTTAAATATTTAGCATGTTTTATATGACACACTCAATCCTCCTCAGCATGGAAGATACCAGATTTGCACAAATTTCTGCAGATTTTCTTCCGAGACATTTTTTAGCTGCTTTTTCCTGGAGTGGTTGTGTTGCTCAACCTTTCTCTAAAATGCCCCATAGGTGTTCAACTGGATTCAAGTTAGGCGACATGGTCATGTCATAGTTCTGACTCTTTTTCTTCTTTAGAAACTCTTTTGTGATTTTGGTAGTGTGCTATGGATCACTATCTTGCTGGAATATTCCTTTTCTGCCAAGCTTTTGGAGACAGGGAGTCATCTTGTCAGCCAGTATTTTGGTATCCACAGACATTCGTGCCATTTATAAATGTCATCCCCCCAACAACTTCTGCACCCTTGTCCATATCTTCTCCATGCTTCACTGTCGGGTCTATGCATTTCCTGTGGTAGTCCTAGCCAGGTTCATGCCAAACATTCTGAAAATTAGAATCCACATTGTGGAAATCTGAGTTGCTGTTTTGTACTGTGTTTTAAGAATACATTTAGTAGTAAACACTCATATCCAGAGCAACTTATAAAAGTGCTTAGTCATTACCTTATAATATCCGAAGCTGGTGCTGGTAGACCAGAATTCAAAGTAGTTAAAGCTAGAATACTTTATAGAATATAGAATAATAAAGCCAAAAATAAGACTTATAGTACCAAATGCAAAAATTACAATAATGCCCCAAAGCCTGAAAATACTCCTAAACTATGCAAATCCTATGGAGAGAACAAGACAGTAATTACTTTCAGTGTTAAAGGTGGTGCTCTTCAGTCAGATTCTCAAACGTCTTTGTTCCACCAACTTGGTGTCAAGACAGAGAAAAGTCTACCATGTGCCATAGATGATGGAGGGTTAGATTGAGCCATGTTTGAAGCACATAGGACTCTTGGTATGTAATATGTGACGCTTACAGTAAAAATATGTCAGATTTGCAGAATCGGCCAAGCGACAGGCCAGCTAGAAAACGCTCCGTAACAGTCAGTTATGCTCTTATCCGCTTTGTCTGTCAGGGCCACGGTTTTTCCAGAGCACACCCAAAATCATTTGGCACAAGGCAGGAAAACCCCCCAGATAGGCATCAATACATCACAAAGTACCACACAACCATTCACTCACAGTATTTCAGTGGAATTGGACTGGAATTAAATAAACTGCATTAAATACTGTTTTTTTCCCCATTTAAAATGCTGGACCTTTTTTTTTTTAGATTGACATGTGATTGACAAATTACTTTTCAAACAATATGGTACAATATGTCTTAATGCCACCATGTTAAGGGTTTTTTCTACACAGTCACTGCTTTTGTGCTTACATTCAGTCATGATTATATTCTATATAATTGTGGCACTGCTACCATGTCAGCTGTGATTTGTTCGTTTCTGACAAAACTAGCAATTTGGCATTACCAATGCAGTAAGACGGAGACCACCAGTGATTGAACGACTGCACCTGCAAAAGCACAATAACATGCCATTTCCAAACTTTTTTATATGACAGTTATAATGACAACTTCATATATAATTACTGCCGATCGCATTTGTGCATGCGTAGTATTTGCACAGAACCTTGAACATGTTTAAGGAATCGTTATGAGGGGAAAATGAGTGAATGTCTCAATTTCAGTGACGGACTCGGGCAAAAGCATTAGTCTATATTCAAGAATAAATATTACCTATTGAGCTTACACTTTCCTTTTCCCACAGGTATATTCACTGTAGCCAGGGTCTGATACTTTATTACCTCATTACTGTCGACATTCCAATGCAAAACAGTTCTGGTATAATTCTGAGCAAATCATTAGACAGTTATTGGCCTTATTGGTTTACAGAGTTGAGAAAAACAAGCCTATTCTTTATGCACAATTCAATTCACAGCCTATGGATATCACTAAATATCACAATATTGAGTTAAATGCATCATTAATGCCAGTCTGTACACAAGTGTACTTAAATTGGGCCTGCTGATAAGAATGCATGCTTTCCCTGCAGTGACATGGAGGACATTCTGATGCTTAAACCATTTTAGTGCAGTTTGAGGCTTCTTGTGTTCCCTCTTATTTTTAATTGCCTTATTGCCTTGTTGTTCTAATACAAAAGGCTAGATAAGCATTTACACTTCGGACATGAGAATTGTCTATAACAGATTCGTTTTCCCTCTAAAACAGTATTAGTGTAGCGTTGGTGTGACAAACAGAACAATAGAAATACAGGTCTACAAACATAGACTCCAGTGACACTTTGCTTTTCAGTGTCTGAATCTTGTTTTTGCCTTTGTCCAGTGTAATACTGCTAGTAGACTGCTTGACCTTGGCCATTTTTTGAATTGTGTTATAGAATACTAATCCAGGTCAGGAAACAGCAGTAAACAGGGCAGGACAAGAACCAAGGTCAAGAGTAGGCAGAATTAAAAAAAAAAATCTAGAAAACAACATAAAACTAGATAAATAGACCAAACTAGGCATGTTGATAACACAATGTGAAGACAGTAAAAGACAATCAGTGACATCAGGGACTAACTGCACTTTCAAGTGGTGTCGGTTTTATTACAAAGACAAGTTTCCCATTAGGAGGCACCACTTGAAACCCCTCTGAAGTCAGACGCTAAAGTCAGATACATCAGGTTATGTGATTGGTGTGATACAGTGGTAACATCATTGGCTCCCATGTGAGAGACCTGGGTTCGATTCCCGATCTGGGCAGTGCTACAGTCTGTGCTACACCAATAAGGGTCCTTGGGCAAGACTCCTAACACTATGTTGGCTTCCTGTAATACCAATAACCTTGTAAGTCGCTCTGGATAAGAGCGTCTGCCAAATGCCAGAAATGTAAATGTACATCAAAATTTTCGATGCAGCACAAATTGGCAGAGTAGTGACGTAAATGCTATTTTCAAGATGGCCGAACAGTTAATCAGCGGCAAGATATCAAATATTAACCTACAATTTGTAGGTTTATTGTATCTACAATAATGCATATATGATTTTGTTGTATTTTTGTTTAAAAAGACTTATAGAAAGGCTAAAATCAACAGCTAATATTTTGCTGACTATTTTGTAGCTACAGAAACATAGCAGCTAAAAGATCTCATGTGTATATTACTCCCCACACAAACCACATGAACACGAGCAATTGTGTTACACGAGTTTGATCTTGGAGAAACCTTCTGACATGCACTTGAGAATGAGTGGAAATGAAAGTAGCAGGAGCGGTCATCTTGTGCAGCTGTCATGTACTGGAACTGGAATCCTGGATAGACTTTAGCATGGCTGAAATACTGACAACAGGCGGTTTCCTTTCACCACACAAACATCTTTTATTTTTTTTCCCTGATGTAAAATTTTGATTTTTTTTTTCTTTAAAATTACAAAAAGCAAAAAATCTGTTTGTTTTTTTTGGCAAAAGTCCATGTCTTGTCCATTTTTTGCTTTGCTTTGTTTTTTTTTTTCCAGCAAACATGTAATGTGATGAAATTCTGAAGAAACACTATCAGACCTGAATACAATATGACAGACTCAAAAGAATTGTCTGCTTGACATGATCCTGCATGTGTACCCTACTTCAGCTCTTGTGTGATTCCTTTAAAAATGTATACTTATTTAATATATATATATATATATATATACAGGGGTTGGACAATGAAACTGAAACACCTGTCATTTTAGTGTGGGAGGTTTCATGG
>JAOVVF010000025.1:21559616-21570849 GCA_028565595.1 Duopalatinus emarginatus
ACACACACACACACACACACACACACACACACACAGAGAGAGAGAGAGAGAGAGAGAGAGAGAGAGAGAGAGAGAGACATACACACACACACACCCACACACACTCATTAATGACTTTTTTGATTTTGTACTTTTCCTATGTCAACCAGTCAAATGTCTCAACAAGGTCAAATAGATCAGATATTCCAATCTTTGAGGATTTTTGGTCCCTTAAGATGTAAAATGATACCAGCACCAACACACATATCTTGAGAAACAGACCACACACAAATTATTTTGTGTAATACTGGACATTACATAACCTGCTTAATGGCAAGTATTCATGGTGCTGTTTGTTTAAGTCAGACCTCTGACAAACTCTGGGGTCTTCCTGTTTAATGGACACTTTTACTACATAGACGTCAGCTTCATTTATATAATTATGTAACAGTAAGGGCTAATTTAGGGCTTGCACAGCTATAGACAAAAATGTGTATACATTTTTTAACACACACTTTAAAACTACAGGCTAATTTGTTTAGATTCCAGACTTTTCATTGGAAACTTCCGGAAGTCTGGGATCGGTGCAGAACAGAGTCAATACCAGATACACTATATGAACAAAAGCACTTTAACAGTAAATTCAGGCATTTTATTCAGCCCCATTGCTATAGGTGTACAAAATGCAAAAGTTTGTGTAACTCACTGAATTCAAGTGTATTACTGTAATAATATTCCATTCTTACAATAAGTCAGTTGGTGAAATTTCTTCCCTCCTAGGTATTCCACAATCTACCATGAGTGGTTTGATTAAAAAGTAGAAACTTTTTCACAGAGTCACAGCGGCTTAGCCATAAAGCATCAGTCCACATGAAGTTACAGATCAGGGGCACGAGGTGTTAAAATCACAAACACTCTGCTATTTCAACAACTGCAAATGTCCAAACCTCCCCTGGCATCAACATCAGCACAAAAACTCTGCACTGGAGCAGCTGCATGCAAGCCTTATTATCACCAAGCGCAATGCCAAGCATCAGATAGAGTGGTGTAAAGCACACCACCACTGGCTTCTGGAACAATGGAAACATGTTCTGTGGAGTGATGAATCACACTTCTCTGTCTGGCTGTCTGATGGACAAGTCTGGGTTTGGTGACTGCCAGAGGAAAATTAAATAACTGACTGCATTGTGCCATCTATAAAGTTGGACGGAGGACATGTTGTTGATTTTCAGGGGTTGGCTTAAGTGAAGAAAAATGAAGAATGCTTTAGCATATCAAGAACTACAATGTCTGACCTCACACATGCTTATTTGCATAAATGGGCAAAAAATCCCACAGAGACTCCAAAATCTTGTCTTTTCAGAAGAGTGGAAGTTGTTATAGGTGGAAAGGTGGGACCGACTCCCTATTAATTCCTGGACTTAGAATAGGATAAATCATAAATCATCATAAATAATGTGGTTGGTGTGGTACAGTGGTAGGGTCATTGCTCCTATGTGTGAGACATGGGTTTGATTCCTGGTCTGGGCAGCCAGTCTATACACCAATAAGGGTCCTTGGGCAAGACACTATGTTGGCCTACCTGTAATACCAGTAACCTTGCCAAATGCTGTAAATGTAAATGATCCTGCAGGTATACCGGGTAGGTGTCTAAATCCTTTGGTCCATATATAAAACAAAAACACCAACACAGCTCATTACAGGCTCACAAGTCAACCAAAACCTTCACAACTAAGAAACCAAAGAGCAGGGTTTAAATAGGCAAACAGAAACAGCGTTAACACAAAACAGGTGAACATAATCAAGAACAGAAAACAGGTAGAAAAAAAACACTACTGAGAACAGGTGGGAAATGAAGTGGGCTTCATCTTGTCCTGCCATGTTTTTATACCTTGGTTTGAGCCGGAAATCCCCAGACAAACAGAAATATCAGATCATATCTGACATTTGCCTGGTCAGAAATTAAATGAAATGAAATTAAAATTACCATAAAGTTGCATTTTCATTACTTAGGTTAGCGTTAGAAGAACAAGAAAAGCAAGACACAGCTGTGTGTGTTTGTGTATGAGTGTATGTGTGTGAGCATGGGAAACTCAATGTAATAGAAGGCAGTATGACATTATGGCACTGGAACAAAAGTACAGACAGAAAATAAAGGATTAAAAGATCAGTGGACAATCACAGGAGTGTCCGAACTCTTGATCTTGTTCTCGTTGTTCTTCCCTGCAACACACTCCCTCTGTGGATTTAGCTATTAATAGAGAATGTATTGGAAAGGATCATGGTGAGACAGATGGATTAGACAATTCAACGACTTAATTAACATTGTTACAGAGAGCATAGAAGACAAAAAGATGTATAGCATGTTCCCAGTAGATGTAACAGAAATCAAAGTGCTCCCAGACATGAGACAGACAGTAAGTGCCCAGGAATGATCTCATGGCTTACTGAAGTCTTCAGCAATCATTTTGTAAGCTGCAGCCGAATGAAAACGCCACCAAGCTAATAATAGTATGAGAGATTATAAGTCAAATTACATGAAGCCTGGTTTGCTGGAAGAGATTTCTTACTCTTTAACGTTTTATAAGAGTTTAGGAATTGTCTGGTGGTTTTGTTACCATCGTAGTATCAGATTAACTCTTGTTTGGAGTGTATTCCAGGACATTTTTGCTGTGGCTCGCCAAAGAAGCGGAGCTTTGAAGGTCTGTCACCCTAAACCTGCTTGTTGGCGAAAACGGAATAGAGCGATGCCAAGGGACAGTCTGTTCTACTCCATCCCCCAATTCTACTGCTGCCTCCCATTCTGCTCTGCCCCTCTTGTTTTCCAGTGATAATAAAATGAAGCACAGTATGTGTCAGGAACAGTTGTTATTAAAGACTAACTGTATTGGCTCATGGTGGTGGAATGATAATTCAATTTATGTTGAACTATTTTGGGACCATTTAGGGATTTGCAATAAATCAGTTGCTCCACTCACAGAACAGCTGAGAAAACCCAAACCTGTTCCCCTTATTCCAGGGCTTATCAACTGGTAGACTGTGCTCTGGATTCTGACCAAGCAAAGTATTTCAAAGGATTGAACAGAGCAAAAATTTTATAGTGGAATGGCTTGTTTTACTGAATATTTGCAGCGACAAAGAAGATTGCAGTCACACCAATCAGCTATAACATTAAAACCACCTGCCTAATATTGTGTAGGCCCATTTGTGTTGCAAAAACAGCTCCACAAGACCTCTGAAGGTGTTCAGTGGTATCTGGCATCAAGACGGTAGCAGCAGAACCTTTAAGTTCTGTAGATGATGTAGGTGGTGAGGAGTCCAGCACGTCCTACAGATGCTAGATTGGATTGAGATGTGGGGAATTTGGAGAGCTTGAACCCAAGTTTCCCAAGTTCCTTAAAACATTCCTGAACAGTTTTTGCAATCTTGTAGGAAGCATTATCCTTCCAAAACAGGCGACTGCCATTACAGAATACCACTGCCATGAAAGGGTGCTCTTGGTCTGCACCAATGATTAGGTAGGTGATACATATCAAAGTAACATATGTATGTTATATGTATGCCAACATATTTACCAAAACCCATAGCGGACCATGGTCCAGAGCATCACACTGCCTCCATTGACTTTTCATAGTGCATCCTGAAACCATCTTATCCCCCAGGTAAGCGATGCACACATCATCATCCATCCACATGATGTAAAAGAAAGTGTGATTCATCACATTAGGCCACCTTCTTCTTTTGCTTCTTGGCCCTTATGTGCATCTGATGCTTGTAGGCACTTTTGGTGGTGGACACGGGCCAGCATGGACATTCTAAGGACCCACTGGAGACACCATGTCACTTAAACTCGGCTTGTAAAGTTCCTAAGTGTACCATAGAGGACTGTCAACATTTGTTTCTGCTGATGGTGTGGTTTGTGTTTGGTATAGACCCCATGAAGCCAGTCCAGTTGTCAAGCAGACTGGTGGTTCAGTACTAGTGTGGGGTTGGTGTTCTCATGGCATGGGTTGGGTCAACTATTTTCTAAACATGTCATCATACATTTTGGTGCTTTCAGTGCCTTTTGTAGCCCTTTATGGACTTCATGTATCCCCCAATAATGAGACATTCGAATGCTATTATTATAACGCACCATGCCATCAGGTCCAAATTGTCCAAAATTGGGCTGGAGAGCATTCTGGAGAGTTTCAATGAAAGATTTGGCCTGTACATTCTCCTGACATTTGCCCAATCAGGTATTTATGAGATGTGGTATAAAGGTACATTTGCACCTGATTTCCTGGAGTCAAACAGCATGACTCAACCTCCCACCATTTGTGAAATTGATGCCATGTCAAGTTACTGCAGTCTACCAGGGCTAGAGGGGGTCCTACACGATACTAGTTCCTGTCCCATGACTTTTGGCATGTCATAGTTTATATTTAGATCTTGCTGTATTCAACATCAAGTCTTATTTCCCAGGGTTTTTTTTTTGTTTTTTGTTTTTACATTTAATTAATTATTTTTTTTACAAAGGCTACAGCTGGATAATCTCCCATATTTAAAGAACTCTTTATTCAAACTTAAAAAAAAATAAAAGAATTCTAAATACAATTAAAAAAGGGGAAATTAAATTTAAAACTAAATATATACAATAACAATATACTGTAATATAAATAGATGTGGCAGCCTTCACATTGAATATGACAGTAATAAATAACTAAATGAAATACATTTGGCGTATAATGGATTGTTGACTGTAATTAAAGTATTTTGTATACTATGTACACCAAAATGCCAGAAGAACTGTAAACGGACTGGTGTTGGCTTCATTAGGGTATGAGTTTTTTGGGGGCGCATTCCATGGGACCCCTGGTACATATACAAACTTCTCAGGTGAACACAATGTGTGCCTCCTTTCAGAGTACTCAAGTGTCCTGCATTCATTCTGATGGGTTTGGCCTCTTCCAACAGGACAATGTACCACCACAAATGTCTATATACACCAGATTATGGTTAGAGGAACATTTATCTGAGTTTGGGATTTTGCCATTCAGACCTAAGTCACTAGATGTCAACGTTATCGAACATTTGGCATTACTTAGTAGGGTACTTTGTATGTTAATATAAGTGAATAGACCTGTCATGGTGTTGTATTTTGCCTTAAACCACAGTAAAAGCAATCAATCTGTTAAGCAACTGAAGTGAAAATGCGAAGCGTGAACATAGTAAGAGTAGACTCATTAAATGGTTAGGTGAGTTTATTGTGATTTTATTCAAAACCGTACAATAACAGAGAATAGTCAAACTGCCGGAACTGGCTATATCTTAATTTCTCTATCAGTATCTAAAGTGCTGTGTATTTATTAGTTTTATCACCAGTCAAACTTTCTGTCTCCACATTATGAACAGACGTGAGATTTTTCCATTCCAGGAAATCTCTCTCTCTCTCTCTCTCTCTCTCTCTCTCTCTCTCTCTCTCTCTCTCATGACTTACACTGTTATACTGTCATACAATTCTCAGTCAACAATATTTCTTTTTAGAGCTTCCATACAAAAAAAACCCCTTAAATATCTACACAAAAGGAAATATTTACAAAATCACCCGCATTCCCATTTGCTTCAATTTCAGCAGTACGGCAAAAGAGAGTGTGTATGTGTGTATACATCACACATCTACTGCTTACATTGTCTAGCTACACTTGCTACATCAGTCCCGTGTCCTCATCACTCCTTCACAGGTTATACAAGTCCATCCTTTCATCTCCTCACCCCTCTTTTTCTCCATCTCGCTCTCTTCAGCCTCTCTGGGCCTCCTGAGACATGGACCTGCCGAGGGTTCTGGGAGCCTTGGCGAACTCCATACGGAGGGGTTTGACAGGTGGCAGGTCTCGTGTGATGTCTGTGACGTCTCTCTTGGTCGGGCATGCTCCGTCAGGTGCGTGGGGACTGGGCAAGTCTTCCAGGTTGTGAGGAGCACCGCGGCCCAACCTCACACCCAGCTCGGCCGGCTTGAAGATGGGTAGGGGAAGCGTGTTTCTGTAGGGTAGCAGTCGGTGCTCGCCGATGCCGGTCTCCACAGTGCCGACACGCAGGACGCCTGAAGGACATTGTTGGGAGAGGGGACGGGCACGCCAGTAACGGGAAAGTGTCTCTCGACGGGAATCATCAGCCATAATCATGGACTGGCTGTAGGGAGAAGCAAATACAGGAGGTTGTATAACATGGGTTTCCTTTTGACACATTCCGAAACATATATTTGGAGGTACATGCATTGTTTCCAAGTTTACTGAGAACATTCATGACTGTAAACTTTTTTTCATATAGCAGTCTCAAGCAAGAAAAGTGCGTATGTGTGTGGATGTGTTTACTCACTGGTCTTCATGCTGCGTTTTCATGTTGACGCTGTGCCAATCAGCCGTGTAGCTCTCTTTCTGGGACACGTTCTGCTCTCTGACACTGCAGCTCAGCTCAGCTCCCACCACACATCCTTTGCGTTTTTCCAATACGGTACACACCTGCATCTTTGACCTTCTTGTATACGTGTGTGTATACTGATTCTCTTCTAGTTCTCTCTTCTCTTGTGAGTGGGTGCAGTTGTCAGGGTGAGGGTGTGTGCTTTTATACAGGCTCTGATGCTATTTCTACACCATGGCCTCACTCCACACTCTGTCTGTGCTGACAGCTGATACTCTCTCGATCATACTCACTCACACACACATACACACGACGCAGAGTTGGAATGATTGAGCAAAGGCTTTAAAATTCCCCTGATGCCAGTAAGTGGTCTTTTAAAATGATCTCTTTAACACACATGTGTGACTCGAACTAATAGCAAAGAAGAAACACGTGCCGTGCCATGTCCATATACATCTATACCATCATCACTAGAATTGTCATCATCATCATCATCAGTATGAACACCGTCATCAGGGTGAAACCCGGGTTACATTAATGTGGAAACTAAAACGAGTGACTGTCAACATGGAAACTATTTCAGCCTTGGTTCTGAGAACTACAGTACAATTGAAGTCAGAGAACAAAACCTGCACGAATCCAGAACCAAAGAAGAGTTCGGAACTGGTTAATTAATTAAAGTGAACCACTCATTGACCACTGTGCTTGCACACACAAAGGAATCTGACACTCTAGTAAACACACACACACAAGGGGGAGGTAAGCACACTTGCCTGGAGTACTTGGCAACCCTATCCATAGTGCCCAGGGAGCAGTTGGGGGTTAATTGACTTCTACATGGGCACTACAGTCTTGCCACACCAGTTGTGGAGACTGAACTGGTGATCCTCTGGTTGGAAGAATGGTGTCTTCAACCACAAGCCCACGGCTGCCCCTAGTAAAGGGTTAAAGGTTTTTGAAGACGGATTAATCAACTAATCTTATTGTGAGCAAATTCCTGACCTTGGATAACAATCTTATTAATGACAATTGCAGCCTGTAGAAAATAAAACCAACTGATTTACAGGACATGCATGATTATTATTAATCAATCAACATATTCAAAGTTATTAGCACGTCTTGCAATCAATGCCTTAATCCTGTAAGGCTGAATCAGCTGACTATTGGAATAACAAGATGGGTCTTGGAATTAAATCAATTCAGGTAGCTAATAAATATCACACTTTTCAATGCTTAGCTCTATTTCAGTATCAGTAACTCGGCAGCAGCTCTATCCCTCAGATTTACAAAGACTTGTATTGGTGCTTTACTATAATCTAAGGCTAATAAATACTGTATACTCTATGGCACATAGTTTGCCACACCATCACACCATATGTGCTTTTTGAACATCCCATTCCAGGTTAAATCCCTGCAGCTGTTACAATAATCTCCACTGTTCGGGAAAGGATTTGTGGGGATGTAGGGATTTGTGTTCGTGTTCAGCCACAGGAGCAGAAGTGAGATCTGGCACTGATGTCAGGTAAAGAGGTCTGGGGTGTAGTCTGTGTTATGGCGTCTGTGTTTGTTATTGGAAATAATGAAGGCTTTAAAGAAATCTTTTAAGGCTGTAACAGTAACTCGTGACAGGACACATCAACACAGCATTCCTTATTATTAATTTCTATATAAACAAACCAGCAATGTTAAACCCCACAGTGAAGTTATCAGTAGCTGTATGTCTGTAGCAGTTTAAAAAAACCCAAAAAAAACTGGTGTATTGTTGCTTTAATGTACAGTCTCTTACAATGCCATTCTGTACAAAATATCAAGACACAATAAAATTGTTTCTATTTCTCGTCATTATTTTAATGATCTATATGATCTATATTTCAAATTTCTAAAGTTTTAAGCACCCACATGTAAAGTAAAAGTGAAATAGTCATAGAGTATGTATAGTGAGAGACTCAGTGTAAGTCTATGTGACACGCAAGCTCTAGTCATTCGGGTGACTTACTGCGTTGCTGACAGATGTTGGGAATGTCCAGCTACTCGTGTTACCCACACCTTATGATCATTCACTGCAGCTTGCTCCCTGACGTACAGGGCAAATACAAGAAGTGATATCACCACGTCTCATTCTGACAGCGCAGCACACTGTACGATCTGGAATCAGAAACCTAATCATTTGTTATGCAACCAGGGAAATGCCCACTATGAAGTCATAAAATCGCACTCATTTAATATTTGAATAGAACAACTAGTAATTTTTTTTTATTGTTTTTTTATTTTTTACAGGTCATATGATTAATATCAGAACAAAATATAATACATGATTATATGTATAGATCCCCCTTACTTATTAATTTAATCACATGACATGTATCCAAACTCTACATGTGAGACCACTATTAAATTCATATAAATAGTATAAATGCAGTCAATGTTTTTGCTTATTGCCCAAGAACAGGATTGTACTACACATAAGTTGTTATACATAAAACATCTATAAATTTTCTAAGCTTCATTTACACATCATAAGCAGGACATCAAGAACAATGATCATTTCAAGCACACTAGAAAAAGTATACAAGACATCAATTTATGAAATAAAATAGAAAAAGATCCTTAGCTTGCATCATGTTATACCAAACGTTTTAATTACCTTGGTCTACAGTACACATGCTACACGGTGTAGGATGTTGTAATGCATCTTTTGTAGTTACCAATTGCCATCCAATGAGTTTAACCGACTATAAGACATATACTGGCTGGTGTCTACATGTTAATTAGACATCTTTGGCAGATATTTCAGTTCTCCAAGACAAAGCAGTGTTTAATTCTTAAATCTGATTGGTAGGAGGGTATTTACCTCGTATATGATATATATAACAGCGTATATGACAGTAGCTTACATTGATGTTTCTATAGAACAACATATTGTGTAAGCAATAGTTACATGGGAACTTGTATGGTGGATGCACAACACTTTTAAAAAGCCTATAAATCCTAAAGGGCCAGTGTCCAGAACCGTGCACTCGGCAGGTTTAGTGGGAACCTCCAGGGTGTGCTGGATACTGGCGTTCTAGGACTGGAGTTGTGCACCCCTGATATAAATCTTAGTATGTTGGTGCTTTTTGTAAGGAATGTTTAGCTATTATATTTTAAAGGAGTCTCCGGTGTCAGGGCGTTGTAACTGTCAGCTGTAAAGCTGTTCCTTTGTGTTTTCTGATGTTAAAATGAGTTTACATTTTACAATTTTTCTGTTCTTGGTGTAAAAAAACAGAGGCTGACGAGGGACTGACTGTATAGATGGTAGCTGCTATAAAGTAAGTAATAACAAAACCTAACTTGTAACCTTAAATATAATTATGAATGGATTGAATGTACAGGTCATTTTTAATCACCATCAAATTGCTGTGGTATGAGAGGAATTAAATATTTGTCCTGATTTTAGTTCTGATTTTGGTCTGATTGTGGTTGGTGTGGTACAGCGGTAACATCATCGGCTCCCATATGAGAGACCTGGGTTCGATTCCTGATCTGGGTAGCCAGTCTGTGCTACACCAATAAGGGTCCTTGGGCAAGACTCCTAACACAACGTTGGCCTACGTGTAATACCAATAACCTTGTAAGTCGCTCTGGATAAGAGCGTATGCCGTAAATGTAAATTTTGAATTTTCATTAACAGCTTTTATCAGTTTGACATCATGTGATACTTTAGATTACTTATCTATATTTAAAGCTCTTAAGTAAAAACATAAAAACTCAGAAACACTTTCCTTCACAAATGACACTCATATCATTAGATTAATATCGAATATTATGTACCTGAATATTAAGATTATTAAATGTGACCTGTTTTCCTTAACAATTGAATACATATCACTTCTGTATGAAAATGAAAATACTGAACAGTAGAATGGATGTGATTTTAATTAGGACCGAATCAGATTGTCTTTGTCTATGTTAAGTTTTATCAGTTTGAATGTATGTGCTTTAATCATATTATATCATTTATGTAAACTGAAGTGCTAGAAAAACTGGTGAAGACGAGCCTATGTGGTTACTGAATAACCGTGTGAAGTTTATTCAGCTGTCATTCCATGGGACCCCTTGTACATCTACAAACGTGTGTTACAGACGAACACTACGTGCGCCTCCTTTCTGATAACCTACACCTGTTTATGTTCTGCATTCATTGAGTTTGAGGTTTTATAATTCCCACCTATGTCACCAAATCTCAGCATTATAAAACACATCTGGGATGCCATGCAACACACTGTGGATCACAGAAATCCTACACCTCAGAATACAACAGAAATGTGGACCGTTCTGAATATTTCTGCATGCTTGTTGAGTTCATGCCCTGTGGGGAACCTACTAAGTATTTGAGTCATGTACCTGTTTTTCTGGCACTTCATTCCAATATGTCACTGCTTATAAAATTTTCTTTGGATTGTCCCTTTGTTAAAACATTTATAAAGGTTGTACAGTTTGTAGTCTTAAACAAAGGGTTTTCTTTTCTTGTGTAAGGTTCCCCTTTGTGAATCTACAGGTTTCAACCGTGTAAAACCACTTTTTTTTTATTTTGGAAAAGAAAAATGAGACTTTTTTGAGTTAAAATTCAAACATCTATTTGCACTCTTTAGCAGAAGGCAATAGTTGGAGAAAACACACACACACACACTCCTGCATTCTGAATTGTACAAAAATGTCAAACAAGACAGTTACACATGACCTGTTCCCAACCCATCTAGACCTGTTCATCCCCACATTAAATCCATTCAATGTTTAATCACTTAAATAAATACCACATACTGCTCTCAATAAGCTGGCCAGCATCTGTTTTATTATCTCACTCACTTTGTGCAAT
>JAOVVF010000025.1:21589951-21603979 GCA_028565595.1 Duopalatinus emarginatus
TAACAACTCTAACACCACTAATTATTATACAGGTAATACTAGCAGCTCAAACACCACAGCGTATTACAGAGGGAACACTAACAGCTCAAACATCACAGGCTATTATACACAACTCAAAATATACAGGTTATTACACAGGTAACACAAACAACTAGAATACCAGAGGTTATTATACAAGTCACACTAACAGCTCAAACACTACAGGTTATTATATAGGTAACACCAACAACCTATAACAGAGGTTATTATACAGGTACCACTAACAACTCAAACATCACAGGTTATTATACAGCTAACAATAACAACTCAAACCACACCGATTATTATACAGGTAATACTAGCAGCTCAAACACCACAGCGTATTACAGAGGTAACACTAACAGCTCAAACATCACAGGCTATTATACACAACTCAGAATATACAGGTTATTACACAGGTAACACAAACAACTTGAATACCAGAGGTTATTATACAAGTCACACTAACAGCTCAAACACTACAGGTTATTATATAGGTACCACTAACAACTTAAACATCACAGGTTATTATACAGTTAACACTAACAACTCAAACCACACCAATTATTACACAGGTAACACCAACAATGCGAACACCAGAATCTATTATACAGGTAACACTATTAACTCAAACCACACAGGTTATTACACAGGTACCACTAACAACTCAATCACATGCTATTATACATGTAACACTAACAACTCAAACACAATCGATTATTACACAGGTAAAACTAGCAGCTCAAACACCACAGCATATTACAGAGGTAACACTAACAACTCAAACATCACAGGCTAGTATACACAACTCAACATATACAGGTTATGATACAGATAACACTAACAACTCAAACCACACCGATTATTATACAGGTGCCACTAATAACTCAAACATCACAGGTTATTATACAGTTAACACTAACAACTCAAACCACACAGGTTAGTATACAGGTACCACTAACAACTCAATCACATGCTATTATACATGTAACACTAACAACTCAAACCACACCGATTATTATACAGGTGCCACTAATAACTCAAACATCACAGGTTATTATACAGTTAACACTAACAACTCAAACCACACCGATTATTATACAGGTGCCACTAATAACTCAAACATCACAGGTTATTATACAGTTAACACTAACAACTCAAACCACACAGGTTAGTATACAGGTACCACTAACAACTCAATCACATGCTATTATACATGTAACACTAACAACTCAAACACAACCGATTATTATACAGGTGACACTAATAACAGCTCAAACATCACAGGACTGACGTACTTTTACTTTTTACTTGAATCCCCGTTTACTCCGTTTATCCAGCGATTCTGGACTAGAGCTCTCACCCCTGAGGTCCCGCTAGATTAAACTCTCTCTCTCTCTCTTTTCATGGGCGGGAAGCAGCAAGACAGCGCATCCTCGTGACTGCCCGCGCGCGTGAGTGCCACCAAACTCGCGCGTTTTCTCCTCAGTAAATGAATAAACACGTGTTAACCCTTAAAACACGGCTAATATTCGATACAAAATAAGTGCCAGTTTGTGCAAAACACGGTTTTTGTCTCGCATTTGTTCTAGGGATGATCTTAATCCGATTATACTAATTTTTTAAGTGTTTTTTTGCGCCATCTAGTGGGACTTATAGGCCTATAAGCAAAATAAACTACTACTACTACTACTACTACTAATAATAATAGCTATGAAAATTTTTTCCAAGTTTCAAACTGACATGGTTTTAAATGTTTGTAACATTAAAATTGTACACACTCACACACACGCACACTGTATTGTAGCATATTGAATTTTTAAATAATTGTAATAAACTACTTTTATACTTACATTTTTATTTAGACCTATTAAAAATAGCCTACTGATTACATTTCTCCATCTCCTTCATGCCAGTGACTGTCATCCAGCCGGTAGACTAGATTAGCGAAACGTTTATTAGTGTTTCAGTTCAGCATTCAAACAAGTTTATCAATGTACAAAAAAGCAGCCAAGTATCATAACAGTTGTGTCAAGAATCATACCTGTCTGATGTAACCTGTATGTAAATAATGTGGTTAGCACTGTAGCTCTCAGTGTAGGTTTGAAGATCGTTGTCACTGTACTGTATTGTGGTCACCGAGGATGAGTGCCCCTGGCAATACCTCATACCTTTGCCTCCTTAAAAAGCACACTTTTTTAAATTTGCTAATGTTAACAGGCTATATATAACAAAGGTTGCTATTTTCAGTATCATTTTCAGTAGCTAACATAACTGACTAGATGGCAAGTCAAATTCTAGCTAATGATAAATAGTAGTAATTTACACTATATTTTACTTTTGGTCAAACAGCTACCAAACTATGCAGTTACTTAGGTACATAACCAGCAAAACTACAGATATTGAATGATTTTCAGGTCTTTGTATGTAGTTTATTCCACAGTACAGCTGTCCATTATGTGTCAATTTTATACTGGGGAGTTAATTATGGATTACAGTTCACATATTAGTATTTTATAATGACGCCAACAATGTGGGAACAGTTCCATTAAGTCAATGTGTTATTATAAGGCCTTTTCAACAATAATGTCATGAAAATGTGATTAAAACAAGATTTTAATATATCTTTTTGTTTAAAAAAAGTACCTACATTTACATTTACAGTGTTTTGCAAATGCTGAGACACCAAGAAGTGCGATAAAATCTCTATTAAAAAAACATATGCTCAAGCTATAAAAAAGCCAAAAGGGTAAGCTATAAGGCTAAAGCTGCAATACAGTGCAAGTGCAAGAGTTTAAATGGTTAAGTCTTATAATTTAAACTACACTTGGTTGACCAGACATTAAGATTTGTGGTGCTTTTTGACCATTTCGTCATCAAAACATAATAAAATATCTTCTGATTGATTTCTTGTTTACGTACATCATATTGTAAATTGTTATAATTGGAAAAAAAATATGTTGTTATAAAACGCATATACAGAGTAGATCTTTGTCAATCAGTAGCTACAAACCAGGTAACAACCTTATCAAGTTTCTTCATGCATGCAAAAAAAACCCCAAACAAAAAAAAAAAAAAAAAACAACGGCCAAAAAGTGTTCAGTGTCCTGTTACAAGATCTGATTTATTATAGCAGTTATTGATCAAAACATAGGCCAAAAATATTAAATTAAATATCTTCAGGCTGGTTTATTAGACACAGGATATGCCTTGCTGAAGCAAAAAGAATGACAGTGTAGAACTCTTTGTATGTGGAAAACTGGCCCTGTATGTCAGATTGTCATTTTGAATAACATAATTACATGAACTCAGCAAGACTGGGGCACGAGTCTGACACAGAAAGGCACTTTATAGGCAGCAAGAAAGACCGAGTGTGACAGGAACGCTGAAAGGATGTTAGTACATCATTTGCACTTCATTTAGAATGAACTTTGGCATGCTATGGGTTGTATTTACTCATTTATATTCTAAAAACTGTGACATTTAAAAACAAATAACCTAAATGATTTATCAAAATGACACTTAAAGAATTAGTACAGCTTGCAGGTAAGATAATGTCGTTATCAGGAAACAGACAAAACAACACAAGGCCAAAGTAAAACTAAGTTAACTAAAGTGGTATTAAACAAGTGGCTGATAAGGTTTAGTAAGCACGCTTAGCTATGCAATACTTAAACATGTTAAAAATACCTGAACTTTCTCCACCGTAAATTCATTCATGCATCAACATTCTTAATTGCAAAACTGGGAGAATATCAGTGAACGTGTAGTGAATTTTACTTCTTGTAAAGTAAAGATGCGTAGTTGTGCATTACAGATGCCTTCTGATGCCAAGTGCACAAGCTGATCTAAAGTTAATTTATATATATATATATATATATATATATATAAACACACATTTTCTGTTTTTGTGCACATTCAGTTAGGTATCTATCTGCAAACCCACACACTATAAAATTAGAAACCAAATCAGTTTTGTTTGGGCTCAATCAAGCTATTCAGATGTTGTGCCTTTTGTTACATCACATGAAGATCTCATTAGCATAATGCACCCCTCCATCCTATGGCTTCGGCGATGAGGCATCAGTTTCTCTTGACAGCCCTGGAACCACTACCATTAGGTCGCAGCAAAGAGATAGGCACAGGAAATGCTCTGTTGTTGGTTGGACAGACCCACACAAACCACTAAATTGGCTCCGAGTTGCAGAGCACACATAAGCTGATTTTCAACCTGGGTTTTGGCAAAACACAAGTTATGAAAAAAAGAAAAAAAAATTACACTGAAATGAAAAATAAAAATAACAATTACTTATAACAGTTGTGTACTTTGAATATATGTCATTTATTTCATGTAAGCCTAAACACACCTCTCTAAAGTCTAGCAGCGATTTTGGCCTAACTATCGAGTTTCCAAGTATTTGGAAATGAAACTTTTTATTTACGAAAAACTTGCCTTTAGGTGTCCAAAAGGATTGATGTGTCGAATATCACAGTCAACCTCACTATCATGGCCATAGCATCTAATTAATGTTGGCACACCCTGTGTGTGTGTGTGTGTGTGTGTGTGTGTGTTTGGGGGGGGGGGGGGGGGAACTACACCTGTGGTTTTTGAATCCATACATGTGGTATTTGAATATAAGAATAAGGCCCTATGGAACTGGAAAAATAGGTATATTATGACACTTATTTGGGGTTCTATTTGACTACAGATAACATACATCTTACAAGAATAGTTATACCATGTGACACCACCTGCATGGCATCCATAGTTATTGCCTGAGATTGCTATTGGACAGCAAAAATTCTGATTTAAAAAAAAGAAAACAAAAGTAAAAGTCTGCAATTAAACTTTTAGACCACATGGTTTCTAGCATGCTTAATTGTTTTATGGTTGCATTCTGCTGCATGGCTTCTCTCTGTTCATCCCTGGCATTTGTTTACTTAGATTTGGTTATGGCACATGAAAAGTCTTCCCCTGGACAAATACAATATGTCCACCAAAATAATGCAGTATACCAAACCATTTTTGCTGCACAGTGCAAATGCAGCCGCACAATCCACCAAAATGAACTGCATGCAGAATGCAAGGCTGAAAGCAGGCACATACTGTTAGAAGATCAGTGTACAGTCCTGCAACAAAGTAGAAGAATTTGGAAAACTGTCATTGTTAAAAATCCACAGAAACCATTTTTATGAGGCTCTGGGCATCTGTTATGGATTCAGATGGATGTCAAAGAATGACAGTCAGCAAAGCTACAAAAAAATCAAAGCCTTACTGAACTGTAAAACTGATTATACACAGATCGTAGTTAAAAGGGCAAGTTCTAAAAGGGTAATTTCAAGGGGCATTAAATGAAAAAGTTATATCTAGAGTAAACACATTAACCCAGCAATATATCACCCCTATTTTTTGACGGCTTGATTCAGACACACACAGACATCTCTATTTTATTACCAATTACAAAAAAGCAAACCTTCATGAAAGCCTGAACAGCCTAAGAAAAGAAGCTACCACCAAACCTTTCATAATTCCGTCCATATGTTACTTTCAACATATTATAATACTTGGGCTTTTATTCTCTTTTAAGAAATTCTTTAAGGCCCATGGATTACATCTTAACGTCAGTTAAAAATGGCTCATAGTCATTCCCAGTGGAGTGAACAAGTCACTGGTAGAAGAAGACATTGGGGTGTTGACACTGAAAATTAACCGCAGCAAATTAATTCAGGGAATAAACTAGGCAGAAAAATGGCATGTTTAGTTTAGTGGTATTCACATCCTAGAAAAAAACTCCACCTGCAGGACATTCGAGAGAATATATGCCGCATGTACTAGTTGGCAAGTACTAGTTAGGTACTAGTTTCTACTGGTAGCGGTTTTACTTCTGTAAACTGGTCCACAGGAAAGCAATGGCACCTCCGTGTTTTTTTGGTCCACAAGTGAGTCAAGTGACACACAATAAGAGGCAAAAATGTAGACAAGGTACCATGGCAACCCTTGACTGCAATATCATGTTGCCCTATTTAATGTAGTGCCAGACAAGGAAATTGGCATGACAGGAACAAAAGTATGCTTGTGGGGGCTACTTGACATTGAACACCATAAGCGGTCTTTCTTCACGCCTTTGCCACGGGCTCTTCTTATTCTCGCCATCATCGTCCTTGTCTTCTCCGTCATTGTCATCATCGTCCGGGCTGGTTTCCAAATCTCTGCGGCTTTCTGTGATACTGCTGTGGGCACTGTAGTCTCGGCTACGTCCTTTACGTGGAAAAGTTCCACCCCGTGACTCTGAAGTGTCTTCAATTAGTGGTGCCATGGAGCCATCTTCTGGTGAGTAGGGGGCTGTGTGGCTGTCACTGCTGGTACTGGGGTTTTTGGTGTCGATGACTGGGAGCTTAGAGTAGATCTTGCCATGGGTCTTTCGTTCACTCGCTTCCTTTGCCTTTCTTTCTTCTTTGCTTTTTCTCTGGGAAGACCTTCCTAAGTTCCCAGGGTAAGTTTCTGCATGGTGCTCCTGGAGAGCCTGCAGAGGCTCATTGCCCAGCTCGATGTAGGAGTGTCGGACAAGTGAATTGGCACGGCCATCAAGGGACACAAACCAGGCCAGTGGATGAGGCTTTACGCCCAGTTCCAAGAATTTCTTTTCAGTGAGAGCCTTCAGCTCTCCATTCATTTGACTCATGGTGGATTCGTTGAACAGCACAGGGATGTGAACTGGGCCAGAGGTATCCGAACTCCAGTTCTGATCCTGTGACTCCTCTCCCTGCTGGCTGGCTTTTTCTGTCTCGTTCTGCAGCTTGGCTTCTTGCTGCTGCTGGCTCTGTTGGCGAGGTAATGTCATGCTCACCTGAATGGCCTCCATATCATGCTGCAGCTGCTGCTGTCTCTCCACAGCCTGTTCCATGGACGACAGATCTGTGGAGAGGCGCATGTAATGTGCCGGGATGACTAAGGTGGGAACAACACTGTGGTACATGCTGTCCTTCATTTGCTCCATGGAATGGCAGAAGATGAGTTGGCCTGGTTGTGTATTCATGGACACAGGTCTGTTCAAGTTATCTGCAGCTTGAGATGCGGAGTACTCTGGGGGCTTGCTGTCCCGTCTTTGCTCCTGGTAGTGACCAGCAAATGGGAGCAACTGTGGGGGAGAAGGAGGATCCGATGCATAACCCTGGTTGTCCTTGGCATTATAAGTATGACGATGGTTCCTACGATCATCCGAATCATCTGTTGAACTATAACTCCTGCCGTGGTCATCACGCACAAGGTCTAAATTGTTAGTATTGGTGGAACAGGTAACGTGAAGTGGGAAACTTTCCCCTTGCTTGCTGTTCCCCTTGGAATGGCGCTGCTTGCACCTGAAAAAGTCTTCCCGTGAGCTGTGCAAGTCCCTCCTAGAGGACAGGTCTGATTTCACACCATCTCCTGTGGAGGAAGCGGTCTCCAAACGTCCACCACTGATGAGGTTAAGATGAGAAGTGGATGTTCCCTGGTCCCTTTTGGAGCTCTCCAGAGTAGAAGAGGTATACATTTTACGACGATGTTGCCTTGGTTTCAGACACCTCCTCCTGCAAAAAAAAAAACGTCTGAAATGAACATGAGATCTGAAATGTTGCTGAATTTGGATGGATGTTCTACACTATATGGCTAAAAGTATGTGGAAACATGCCTATCACACACATATGTTCTTGTTGAACATTAGACTCCAAAACCATGGGCGGTAAAGACAGAGGGTCCCCTCTGGTGTTAGTACATCCTGGAACCTTTTGGAAAAGAACATGGCTGTAAGGATTCTGCCAATTCAGCCACAGGAGTATTAGTAATGTTGGGTAAACTCGGTGGTGTTTTTCTTCCAAATGGTGTTCTTAATGCTATAGTACACAAATATTGTGTGCTTCTACCCTTGTGACAGCAGAGTGGAAAAGGCATGTATGGGTGTGGTCGGACAGTTGTCTGCATACTTTTGTCCATATAGTGTATTGTAGAAGAAGTATAATTAAGAGTAACTGAGAAGTGGTCTTGAACTAGTAGTACTGCATCTACATCAGTTCCACAGCTACACATTTGCACAGGTGGCCGAACAGCTAGCTAAGAACCATCCCAGTAAAAAGAGCCATTGATCTGTTTTGGCTTTTATGGTTTGATCTGCTGGACAGTTGCAACCCAGATACCTGCAATAGTAGAGCAACAAGCAGAGCAGGATGAGAACCAGCAGGGCCATAAAACCTAGAATTGTCAGTAGGAAGATGGTGTGGTATGTGGTAATATCTCTTAAGCCGGAGTTGTTCAACACTGTGCCTGGAAAACAAATATGAAAAACTTGCGTTGTTAACTTTTGATTTAATTCTATTCCATTGAGCATCCATCCTTACAGCATTTGGAGTATTATAATATATTGTCGCAGTTTAACTTCTCAACTTAATGAATAAATCTTAACGGTCTTGACTAGCTGCATTACAAACAGTATGACAAGGCTATGTGATCAAACGCTGGCAGCATAACAGTAACACTAACTAACATTTGATATTTTTAAGAGAGAACAAAGATCTGACTAAATGGCATTGGCTGGTAGTGTATGTCAATGTAGAGTGCACAGCAGAGCTCACCTCCAGCTGATGGAAAAGCTGCAAGCCAGTATCCCAAATGCGAGGCCACAAAACTCCAGGTCATGTGAGACCCATCTTTTTTAATGTAGCCCACACCACTTCTAACCCACAGACCTGTAAGATAATCACACATGGATAAACACAATCAGATCCCATATAGAGCTTCATAGACTGAACAAACCATCTAGTAATCTGTGAATAAAACTTGCATGTTGTTATTCTAGTCATAATTTTAAAACTGGCTGACTTAATGGAAGTCTACAAAAATGATACCAAGTACATATCAAGTATTATTCTTGTGAGACTGTAAGGGAAAAAGGGAGTATTAATTCCTTTCGGTTTAGTGCTAAATGGTAGCATTTAATGTAAATATTGTATAGTGGGATCTACATAGTGACCACTTGATCATTTAAGTGTTCCATGATCAATTTTCTGGCACATCAAAAGTGGTAAGTACTACTTACCACTAAGTACTATTGTTAAGTACTATTAGTTTGTTCTAGGGCTGGGCGATATGGCCTCAAATCAGTATCACGATGATTTTTGTCTCGATTTCGATTAATGAACAATTATTTTTATTTTTTTGCTAACACAGATTTTGCTAAAGTATTAAAGCTGAGATATTGTTTCTAAAGAAACAGTGTATATCTTTATGTATGTAAACAGTGTATACGCCTAATGTAAAAGGTCACATTTTAGTTTTAATGTAAATAGAAAGTTTTCTAAAATGTAAAAAATACATAACTCGCATTTCTCCGCTATATTTGCATTTGGTTTCTTTTTGTTTTGTGTCATTGTCACTAAACTTAAAATGCGCCCAAACAACAGACACCACATTTTAAAATTTCTTTTTAAGCTGCACACTCGGTTCCAAATTTAAATTCACCTCCATGATGCTCGCTTACTGAAGACTGGATGATGCCGAGTCATGTGACTAGACACAGGATCGTGTATTCTTAAAGGGACAGTACATGAACATGCGCCGCGGGAAAGAATTAAGAGAAATTTAAAAACTAAAATATCATGACGATTAGAGGGTCCGAATGTCGGTTTTGGTTATATTTCGATTAATTGCCAGCCCTAGTTTATTCTGTGCTTAAGTCTTAAGGATATTTGTTTGTACAAAACCTAATCGTTCTACTTGCTACATTTTCAGAAAATTCATTATTACATTTCTCCATTTTTAGCATCAGACAGATCTGAACTGCAACACATGACAATGCCCTAATAGGCATTTTCCCTCTTTTTTTCCTCTTGTCATCTCAGGTAGTTTTTCCTTGCCACCGTTGCCACTGGCTTGCCCATCAGGGATAACATTTCTATAAATATATAACCTGTTCCTTTATTTTTGTAAAGCTGCTTTTGGGCAACAAGCATTGTTTAAAGTGCTGTACCAATAAACTTGAATTGAATTGAATTGTCAGAATTATTATTATATTAGTTAATATTTGAGAAAATGCTAATAAAGATATTGTTAGGGTTAGCTTAGCCTTAGCTGTTTTTCCCCATGTTCCTTGGTTTTCTGGTAAAACACTCTTGTAATTTTACTTCCACACTTTAAGTTAATTGAAATGTAGTGTTCAGAGTTGACACCCAATTCTAACTACACAAATCAACATAGTAAGTAACGTTTGCACTGTTCTTTTATGTTACACAATACGCAACGCTAGAGCAATTATCTTCAAACACCTGTAGCATTCAGATCACACTGCTCAATGTCGAGTCAACGCTGCTGCATTCCTAAATTCTCATTTTGTGAAATTTCCTTTATGCCGGGCCAATTTCCCACGCTCAGCAGATTCATTTCCTTGTCCCAGTTATTTACAACCATCTCATTTTCAGACTCAGGCTACATACTGGGCTATAATTTATATCCTGAAAGCTCCATCAGTCAATTTACCAAATCCTTAGAGGCAATTAAAAAAGATCCAGCACAGCTGTCATGTTAAAGTCTGCCCACTAGGGTGTGATGTATGTCCTCAAATCGTGCAACACTTGCTCAGTCTCTGAAATGGGGGCTTTCCCAGAACAGGTCATGCAACCCTTCCTCCTTCACACTGGAGGCTAAGCTCTCTACTGTCTGTAAAACAAATAGGCTTCAAAGGGACTCTGTTCTCTTAAACTCATGCTTGTACACACACCCACAACACATGGCTGCGCCTGTCCATTTATTCAGGTTTTTTTTTTTTTTTTTTCCAAATCCCAGTACATTCTGCCCACCCACGCATGTTGCATATTCATATCTATTCTTCCCCAGCTTGCCTTACTAAGCTGGTGCTTAACAGCCAGATGGACTGAGACCTCCATTTTACATGCTGTATCATCTAATCCAGTCTTGTATATCACCTAATTCACCTTTAAACCCTTACGTTACTGCTAGCACAGGTTCCCACTGATCAAAGAATTTATATTTAACAAATGACAACCAATTCACAAACAATGAAGCATAGAAATATACATAAGTATCATAAGTTTTAATTTACAAGACATCCAGGAACATAATAAATGGCCTACAGATGCTTTTCAAACCATCATAGAGGTTGTTAACAGTAGAATAGTAGTAGAGTACAGCATGAGACCATCCCAACAGAATTGTTGAAATCTAATATGTGTACTTCTTGATTATACAATGAAACAGCAAATAATATCGTGTTCATCATCCATCAGCACAATCCGGATTTATTGGAGGAAATGGATTAAAAGTTAAAAAAGTGTTTCTATCTGTTAGTATTTATAATAGCTTTACAACTTGTTGTATGAAGGGACGGGTATGTATGCTAGTAATGTCAGCATAATCAAGTTTATGCCATCTAGGACAAACAACCTCCTCACAAGTAAGACTTTACAGGATTTTACAATGTGCGTTTACTTTTTGTGTAAAACCTTATAATATTATTATTATTATTATTATTATTATTATTATTATTACTATGTAAGTATTTTTAGATGATGTGCATTGGATACTGTACCAATGGCAGGGAATTGCAGAGACAGATTAAACCCAACTGCAGATGAGTTAAACTAGATACGCAAGCCAAAACACGTAACCAAAGAGAAGGCAATGGGCGGGCAATTGGAAACAAAAATTCGAGGACACGGAGCAAAAATCAGGATTAAAAAACAGGCACAGGTTCAAAATATCAAAAAGCACAAAATCAGAATATGGCTCAGTAACAGGGTAGCGTGTCTTCCTAATACTTCGCAAACTAGAACTGATCTCAGAGTTCCTTATATAACTAAAAGAGAGGCGGCGGTAAACTGAAAGCAGGTGAAACGCATTAAACATAATCAGGAACACAAAATGGGTAGGAAAGAAATGCATTGGAATTTGGTAGAATGGGATGCATGGTGCTTTTCAGATGACTGCTGGAGTCCAACACCATAGTTGTTTGAGTGGAGCGTGGCTCTAGCAGATAGCAGTTCTTATTATTGTTTGTCTTCACCCTAATACCGACTGATTATTGTTAAGTGGCAGGAAATGACTGAGCTAGCTAGCTGGATGTAACATCGGCGATTGCGAGTAAGAACATAAAAACTAAAGGCCATTTCGCTACGCAAACAAACAAACAAACAACAACAAAAATGTGACAGAGCTATAAGCTAATGTGTAACTAACAGCAAGGTAAAATACTATATGCAAGTAGTACCATCTGTATCTAGGTCTAACAGTCTAATAAAGCTGTGAAACGTGTATCCTATATAGATCTGTCTCTAGCCTGCTAACTAGCTCAGATTAGGGCTGTGTCCGAAATTGCGTACTCAAGCAGTACATACTGAATTTGAAGCAGTGTGCACTGTATTACCATTAAAACAGTACGCAATTCCAGTATGCACAGCCTCGGACGCACTACATCCGCCATCTTTCCAATGTCATGTGACGCATGACGTCACATGAAAGCCATTTTTTAATCCCCAAATGTATTTTTTTAAACCTTAAAAGGTATTTTTTTACCTTAGAAGAAATTATTAATATAGAAATGATTAAAATAAAAATACTCGAATTGCATTATGGGATAGAACAGTGTGCTTTGCTCGCATACTGCAAAATGGCCGCCGAAACAGTACGTCATCCGAGAACTTTTCGCATACAGCTTGATGCAAACTGCACATTCGGACACACTAGTCACGCTCGCATACTGTTTTCATGTACTGTTCAGTACGGACGTATGCGATTTCGGACGCGGCCTAGGTATCTACTTGATCGTGTAGGCTTTTCTGAACTCTCTTGTACATGTGCCTTTCAGCTAGAAGTTTTCTCAGCTCTTCTTTTGTGCTTGATTTTCAGATTGAGAGTTTCAGATTTTTTTTATTTTCTGTTTATAAAACTGCAACCACATGATGTTTTGGTGAAAATTTCTTGAGAAGGACAGATAACAAAAAATGCTGTGTGGATTATGTCTCAAAATACTGTACGTTTCCCCCAGCAACCAGAAAACTGTGCAGTCCTTGTCCTCAATGCCTGCATCTAAGGTTGCAAATGGCCCTTTTACTCTCTCTCTCTCTCTCTGTACTGACTTGTGTAACAGTCCCTCTGTAAAGCAGCATTGCCATTATGACCTGAGATCTAACTTCAAGCAGCTGCGGCAGATGAATCCCTTTTTTTACTCAAGCACAGTGAACTGGCCATGCAGCGATGTATATAATAATGTTTATATATAGGCTGAATTAACCACTTACTACAAAATTGCCATATGCAAGAGGTATGTGTTAATATTGCAGTTGATTAGGTGAGGAATAACTATCAGGAACATGCTGTTGTCTTTAGATTTTAATCTTTAACTTGTTTTTACCTTTTAACTTGAACCCTGATTTTTAGCTGTAATTCATCTGTATGAACATTTGATACATGCTCACGTCAATGTAACGTGTCACGCCGTTGTTTACCTGTCCTGTACTCAAACCTCCAGATGGGGACGCTGATAGCAGATTTGAGCGGTGAGTCTGAGGGAAGAGGGACGGAAACATGGATAGGTTCTGAGACCTGCACTTCGGTGCCATTGGGTCCAGTGAGTGTCGTACAAACTGCAGCCACTGCAGTCAGCTCTACCCAGCTATTGTTTAAGCCTGAGAGCAGAGAGAGAGAGAAAGTGAGAGAGAGAGAAAGAGAGAGAGAGATGAAGAAAATAAAGAAGTTCCTCTAGAACTATGTCCAACTTAGACATAACAGACTCAGTGCAGTTATATTTTCTATATTCTCTTCATCACGGGTCATCAAACTTTGCAACCTAAGGGCCAGCTCAGTATTTCTTAGTCTTTCAGGAGCCGGAGTGCAGCTAAAAATGAAAGTGAAAGTGAAAGCCTTATTGTATTTGCACACAGAAGGAATGTGAAACACACACACACCAGTGAACACTAGGGGGCAGTGAACACACTTGCCCGGAGTGGGGGGCAGCCCCAAACCAC
>JAOVVF010000025.1:21689945-21704626 GCA_028565595.1 Duopalatinus emarginatus
CTCAGTTTAAACTTTTGATCTGTGATTTGTGTTCTATTCTGAATAAAATATTGACATTTGCCATCTCCACATCATTATTCACAATTTGTTTAGTGTCCCAACTTTTTTGGAATCCGGTTTGTACATGCATATGTATAACGATATTCAGACAAGACACAGAGGTCTGTTTTGTAGCATACACGTCCGCACACCACACACACTGCTCATACTAACATCACTTTCCAAAAACTTTGTTTCAACTTTGTTTGCATTCTTCCTATATAAACTTACCCCATCAGACTATCACCTAAAACAAGACCATGCAGGTGCATTGGTGCATTTACAACTATCTTGCCCCTACAGTAACCTCATATTCCTGTTCTTTGATGATCTAAGGGGTAGCACAGTCGTGCCGCAGGTAGTGCGTGTGTGTGCTACACAGCTCCAGGGATCTGTGGTTGTGGGTTTGATTTATGCTCTGGTCTGTCTGTGAGGAGTTTGGTGTGTTCTCCTCGTGTCCTCATGGGGTTTCGCCAGTTGCTCCGGTTTCATGTGCTTAATTGCCCTGTGTGTGTGTGAATGTGTGTGTGGGTGTGTGTAAGTGGTATGCTGCGATGTATTGCTACCCTGTCAAGTGTAACTGCCTTGTGCCCAGTGATTTCCCTGACCCTGACGGACTAAGCAGGTAAGATAATGACTGACTGACTGAAGGGGAACTGAATGTCGTCTTCCGCTGTTGTCCCCCATCCGTTTCAATAGTTAATATTATTATATGAGAAATATTTAAATGCTTTTGTGCTTACATTTGTAAAGAATAGAGTGGTCCTTGCTTCAGCTTGAACCAGGCTGATCATTCTTCTCTAAAAAACATTAAATTGATTTATTTATTTATCAATATGCATAAAGTTTCCTAGCCAAACTAGCTTGCTAAATTAGGTGAGTTAGGGTTGGGTTATTGACAGTGCCATCAGATATTAGTGTACTGTGGTATGCATTGTTATATGTTAACCATGCATCTCTGTAGGCAAATAGTTCACATTCACTTTCACTTCACTTCATGCATTTCTTCAATGTAGACGACAAACAGACATGCCAAAAGTGAGTGTGTGTGTGTGTGTGTGTGTGTGTCCTTTGGACAACACCGTGCATCGTTCTCTGAGGCTGAGCTCATTCACCTTGGCTCGTGCATCACAACTGAATCTGCACGAGCTGAACGCGAATAGAGCACGCGCGGAAAACCGCACAGAGTTTGACAAGTTTTCAGGTTTGTCTCGGAGGACTGTCTGAGGTTATACCACAGCAACACAGCCTGTTATTAGACACCATATTCTTAAGACTGCATCCCAGACCGCTTATTACTGAGTATTCCTTATAGTGTCTGTGGTCTACTTCTCCATGTACATGCTGTCTGGGGATGCATGAGTTTGAGACTGTTTAGTGCACTTCACAATGCTGTTTAGATGTACCTAATGTAAGAACTGCAGTACTACACTGAGCAAGGCTAATTACATGATCTGGTGTTGTTGTTGTTGTTGTTGTTTTTTTTCAGTAGCCTGGTGTATCATGTCATAGTTTGAGATGTCCAGTGTTAAACTGGGTGCAGTAAAGGGCTATAGGCTCGTGCTTTTTGGGAGTCGGTATATATACGAGGTGCACGAGACCACCACTTAATTAAACAGAGCACACGGTGGCACATGCAGAACATTTAATTGTTGCAAGGTGAAAAGATCATATAGGTTATCTGTAGGTTAGAGCTACATGTGGATCAGTAAGTGTGCATAAATTGTAATAGTGATAGAGGGTTGCTTTAGTTATTTATTTATTATTATTATTATTATTATTATTATTATTATTATTATTATTATTAACTGGCCCATCGAGTTTTCATCCAAAGTGAGTATTAATTGATCTTCCACAGTGCGTTGTTTAAGTGCATATATGCGCATGAGTTGCAATAGTGATAATAGGGTTGCTGTAGCAATACAATCCTCTTCCGGCTCTTTATAATTATTACTATTATGAGCTGACCCACTTGAGGTTACTTTTATATGAGTGCATAAAGGTTTTTGAATTGTAATAGTGTCCGCGTGTATAAACTGCATATATTTCTGAAGTTGTAACAGTGACAGCGCGAATAAAGTGCATGTATGCGCATGAATTGTAACAGTGACAGCGTGCATAAAGTGCATATATGCGCATGAATTGTAACAGTGACAGCGCGCATAAAGTGCATAAATGTGCATGAATTGCAACAGTGACAGCGCGCATAAAGTGCATGTATGTTCATGAACTGTAAAAGTGACAGCGTGCATAAAATGCATTTATGTGCATAAATTGTTATAGTGATAGATGGTTGCTGTGGCAGCACAATTCTCTTTATGTCCTTTGTTATTATTATTATTATTATTATTATTATTATTATTATGAACTGACCCATCTACAGTCATTATGAATTGCTCATGCACGGTGCACTGCGTGACGTGAGACGTGAGAACCGAACGCGTACTGTCTCGCGCGCAATGTCACTGAAAGCAGAAAGGCGCGTAAGCATTCCAACCGCACGGAGCTGTCGCTGGAGCGCGTGAGTGCGCGAGGGAGCAGAAACCGGTCGATCTGGCGAGGGAAGTAAGGCGCACTGGCCTGACATCGTGACATAAACCAGTTACGGTTTACACAGATTTGACGCTTTGCTTGTTCTGCAAACTCTGTTTCTTTCATGCTTTTTTTTCTTTCTTTTTCTTCTTCTCCGGATCCGTTTCTCTCGCACGCGCGAGCCATCCACGCATTGCTTCGTCACTCCGGTAGCCTACGTAATGAGACGCGTGTAGTTGAAGAGAGACTGGCGGAGCGCAGAGCGAGCTGTATATGGACACCGGAGCTTATGGAAACAGTTTCTGAGGGAGAAGAGGAGAAGGAGACGACGCGTGTGGGACGAAACCGGATGCGTGAAATGGAGAAGTACATATAGGATTAAAACAAACAAACCAACAAACAAACAACAACAAAAAAAAAAAACCGGCGCGTTTTGTCTTCGTGGGACACCTACGCATTGAGAAGGGAAGGACAGAGTGGTTGAGAGCGCATATGCATGGACAGATCGTAAGGATTTGGAGACATTCCGTGCGCAAGACATCGGGGATTCCCTTATAAACCAGAGGATCGTAATTTAAACAAAATGCAGCCAGGCTTTTATTAATGCGTAGCCTGATGTCCACCATTCACTTCCATGATCTTTTATTTATCCACCATCATTAGTCCACACAGAGTTGTGGAACATGTGGAAGTGACTAAAGACAAGGAGACGCGCGTGTTTTCGTCCTTTTAGAAAGCTTTACTGGGTCCCTCAGGCGTCTCGTCCTCCAGCGAGACATTTCAGGCAACATGCATTTCCTTCTCCGTCCTCAGGTGAGTCTGAGTTTATCATCCCTGCCTCAAATAATGCGCATGGAATAAGAAGTACTTTGCAGTTGGGGATTTGTGTAAATCCTGTCAGATATTCAAGCATGATGATTAAAATCCAGTGTCAGATCTGGAGGGGTTATTAATACCAGCTACACAGAGACATGTCCATAAATATTAAGTGCAACATAAAGACAAGACAGTGGAACACCCTGCAGTGTGAAAAATGTGAGGAACCGCTGGAGATGTGTTCTTAAGTGCTTCATTGAGAGGTATCTAGTGGACTGTAGGGTTTGTTAGCAATAGGAACAATTCAGAGCAAATAGTAGATTTGTGACAAATTTTTATTTCTGAGAAATATATAAGGTATATGGTATCACCGTGGGTAAGCCTTATAAGGGTTATTTTTTTGTCCCTCTGGGGCCTTTCGGGTCTTTCTGGAGTCCAAATATTCTTAAACGCTCTCATAAATATTCTTGTAAATCTTTAGGCAGATAGTCTCTCTCTCTCTCTCTTTCTCTCTCTCTCTCTCTCTCTCTCTCTCTCTCTCTCTCTCTCTCTCTCTCTCTAAGTATGCCCGTTATTTTGCCTCTTTCGCGAACCAGAACTCCACGAGCAGCGACCTGAGCGCAACGCTGCCAAGCTTAGAGACGAATTTCCATTTTTAACATGCTATAATGCAATAACACAGAGGATGTGATCAAGGCATCATGGCAGAAGGGTAGACCATCTGTGCTGGAATGCGTAAACAAGTCAAATGTCACAGAATATCAGGAATAACCTGAATAGAATATTGTTTCCGACAGTTTTAGTTATTAGTCAAGTAAATCTCAGCAGTCCTGGTAACATACTGGAGCTCTGTCAGACGGATTAACAAGTCAACATAAAAATGACTCATTTAATTATATTATATATTTTTATATAAATAGACACCAAGAATATGAAAGAAGTCCTAATGAATGTGACACACTCTTGTTTACATTTGGAGCATCCACTGCACCTGTCTGTCTGGAGCTGTTTTCATGTAAGAGAGAAAAAAAAAAAACATGCAGTTTACATTTAAACTTTCTAATGGCAGACTTTCAAGCAATGGCAGCAAGGCATGGATTTTCATTTTGAAGTTAAATATCTTCATGATTTCCCTCCTGACCAAATCATTTATATATATGTATATATATATATATATATATATATATATATATATATATGCAAAAACGTACTATATTTAAAATCTGTTCATTCCATAGTAGAATGGATGTTATCCTGCTTTTGTGACACTAAATCTTAACACCCTCTTAAGTAAGATTGAAATTGATTTGCTCTTTTGTCAATGTAAACCATGCACCGCTGGTTCTCGACCTTGAGGTCCCGGATCTGTGTGGACATCATGAGAAATTTATAGTGTATTTCATGTAACGTTATTTATAGTGTAATTCTTGTCATCTCGATTCAAAAAATATTTGATAATAATTGAATAGCCAGTCAATCAGTCTTTTTTTTTTATCCTCTTACTGAGTCAGGGTTGCAGTTTGTCCAGAGCCCACCAGGAATCACTGGGTTAATTTATTATTATTATTATTATTATTATTATTATTATTATTATTATTATTGTTGACCTTCAGTCAGTTTGGAGATCCTCTTGAGCCCAAACAGCAGTGTTTTGTGTCCATCACACTGTCATGTTAATCAAAGTGGCTCTTATATTAGACACTGAGTGGAAGAACCATATTTTGCATGGCTATTTCAGCGCTCTTCACTAAACAACCCTATAAAATACACTGACACATCTTGCAGTGTGTGTCCGTAATCCAGACCTTGCATGAACTAATTGAGTCAAGTGTCATTTCCACCATATACAGTGTGTACGCTAGAGTGTAAAGTGCTAAAACCTGTGCAACAGTGCAAGGCAAGTACAATAAAGACTGGTAGAGTAAATCCTAGGGAGGGGATAGTGCAGTTGTACCGTGCGTACACACACACACACACACACACACACACACACACACACACACACACACACACACACAAATCCAAACTTTTCATGGAAATGCAAGCTGCCATAGCGCATCCACAAACTTTAAGTGATCACTTACAATAACATGATGCACGCTAGCGGAGGTTTCTTTTACACATTTTGTTTATGCAAATATAAATTCAATTAAATGTAAACATATTTAATAGTGAAATGAAATAAGTGAACCAGACTGAACCGTTTCCTAGCACTTATTTGCAGGACACAGGACCTAAGCTGCATCTAATGTAGCAACCTTTGACTAGATCTCCAGACACTGATATACTTGAAGATCTGCAGAGTGACGCACAAGCTCGGCCTTCTCAGTACATCTGTGGGCTCTTCCACACAGTGGCTCATACCAGCATATTTAAACGCACATTGTGTAATATGTAAATATTAATCGCTCAGTAATATTTTTCTCTTTTTAGTATAAGAGTGCAATGTGATGTGGGATACATGCTGTATTTGTATATTTACTATGCCAGGTATTTCTTTTCTGCATAGAATACATGAAATATTTTTTAAATATCTATTTAAATTTAAAAAAAATTATTCAAGGTGGTAGTTATAAGAATTTTAACTCTTGAAATGGGGTCATGGGGCAAATACGGTTTGGAAATCCCTGCCGTCATCTCAAAGATAAAGGTACAAAACTGTACTTTTCCTTGTTTCTGGTGTGCTGTTATATGAAGGACATGCTTTATTGCTTCAGTCTGGATATTTTCTATGCATATTTTTTCCTGTAATACCTTCACGTGGGAAGATACATGTAGTGTACTTTTACAGTAGAAGTAAAAGATCATAGCAGTAAACTATTTAAAAGTTTACGAGTACAATGGAAAACCTTGAAACGTAGAAACCTTTAGATAATTTACTGCTATGATCTTTTTACTAGTGTAAAAAGTACACACCAGGCATCTCACCAGGTGAAGGTTGTCATAGTAAAGATAACGAACTTCCTAGAAAGAAAGCATAGATAAGATCACAAATTTCCCTCAGGGATTAATAAAGTGATCTATGTATCTATGTTAGAAACCAATGCAGAATTAATAATCCTCCACAATGGCAACGTAGATAGATAGAGATATAGATGGATGAATGGATAGATAGATAAAAAAAGCAGCTTTATATTGCTGATCTATGTGGTTAGTGTAGAAAAAGTGTTAAAAAAAAGCAGATAGTGAACTAGAATTTTACAGGAGGAAATAACCTGTTAATGAGAGAGGTCAGAGGTGAATTTCCAGACTGGTTTCAGCTGACAAGTATGTTAAAGTAACATAAATATACTTAAACAAAAGGAACCTTGATGCAGATGGGTTCAAGAACACACCATCGGCTTTTACTCCTGTCAGCCAAGTGGCCACATTCCAGGAAAAACACAGAATGTTCAAATAATGTTAGTCTATAGTTCTCATTCCAGAAATCAAAACATGCATATTATATTTAAAGTAAAAAAAAAAAAAAACATTTTTTTTTCCTGGCAAACTATAGGAATGTTCCTATAATTTTCCCAGGACGGTCGAAAGCCAGTGCAAGTCAGTGGCCTTCTGAAATGAGATGCTGATATCAAATACCAATTTAACAAACAAACATTTAAGAGGCAGCCGTGGCCTAGTGTTTAGGGAACCGGTCACGTGACCAGAAGGTCGCGGGTTCGATTCCATCTAGATAAGATCACGATAAGATCACGATAAGATCTAGGGCAAGACACGACTGAGGTGCCCTTGAGCAAGGCACCTAACTCCCCTAACTGCTCACCGGGTGCTGTGGTTTGGGGCTGCCCCCCCATTCTGGGCAAGTGTGTTCACTGCCCCCTAGTGTTCACTGTGTGTGTATGTGTGTGTTTCACTGCACGGCTGGGTTAAATGCGGAGGTCACATTCCTTCTGTATGCAAACACAGTAAGGCAAAATAGTTCACTTTCATTCAAGGTTGATGGTTCTCTATGGTTCTTATTTGGTTACTTTTACAAAAGTCTTCTCTTGGCATTCAGAATGGAATTGTTTGCAAAGTGGAATGTTGTCATAAGGTTTTCAGGATTCTTATGCTGCGGCGATTAATACAACCAAATTGGAACATTCTCCAAAGGTTAGCCGGAGCTTCCCACATTAAAAAAAGATTAGAAAACCTTCCATATAACGAAACATGTACGAACAATTAAGGTTATATTTATATATGCATATATAAAAAGAACATTCCTGGGAAACAATAGGAAAAGCAAAAAACCTTCAAGGAATGTTCCAGTAACCAAAAAATAATCCCAGAATGTTTTGGGAACTAATGACTCACTGAAAATGGCAAAAAGATTAAAAGTCCAGGCAACATTTTTTTTTTCTGTTCGGGTGCTGTCTCTGATCAAGTGTACAGCTGTTTAACATGTATAAATACCCAATGACATCTGCCCCGTCGTTACAGACAATCCACTGTAGGTAAGTGAGGACACACTGATTTACTGACCCAGTCACAGCACTGTCACACGCAGTATAACGCTCCGCACGGGGGGATGAAGCAATAGATAGATGGAGAATTGGATCTTCGCGGAGTTATGCGAGAAAAGTGTGCAAGACGCTCATCTAAGCACAGACGTATGGCTTGATACGCTGGCAACCTGAGAGTCACACTGAGGTCACATTTATTTCCAGGCTCAATCCAGGGGCTCAGCTATTTGCTTGTGTTCCCACAATTGTGCCAGTAGGTAAGAGTATCTCATTATCCCCTCTAGTGCACAGCACCCATCCTCCATCACCCAGGAGAGCAGTTTTATCACAACCTGCACTGCGCCAATAAAAGCGAACAGTCAAGAAGCTAAAATGTAGAAAAAAAAATCTCAGTGAATTCATACATGGTTCTGTTAAAGGTGACTGTTTCCACTGGAAAGCACTACAGTGTTTTAGCAGGCATGGAAATGGACCATTGCAATAAGGCTTTTATGGCTGAAAGGTCAGCTGCATGGGTGCTTAAATCCTTCGAGCTAAAGACTTTAAAGGGCATTTATCAGTCTACATACAACCAAGCATTTATAATAACACTCTACTTGAGTTTCTCAGGCAGTGACTTATACATTATTGTCACAGTAAATAACAACTAAGCAGAGCAAATGCACAACAATGTCCTACATAGGTAACCTCCTTATTGTGAATTATTTTGCTGCAACTAGATATTCATGTTTTATTTCTTTAATGCAACGTTAAATTTATCTATGAATGGTTAAAAACATCATGTTTCGTTCATTCATAAATGATCAATTTAATGTAGTATTTAATAAACACAATCAAGACATGTTACTTCCTTTTATCACCCATGTTATAATCAGAGCAACCCGTGTAAAAACAATATTTTTAGGGGGTCAAAACATTTATATTTTTTTTCCAACTTTTAATGTTAAATATTACAATAAATGTACAGGATCCATGCCTGAGAGAATCTTGTAATATGAATTCACCTCTAAAGTGGATCATACCATTCCTTGTTACTAAACCATGCAGAGAAACACACACACCAGTGAGCACTAGGGGGCAGTAAAAACACTTGCCTGGAGCAAGGGGGCAGCCCCAAACCACAGCACCCGGGTGAGCAGTTACAAGAGTTAGGTGCCATACTCAAGGGCACCTCAGTCACGTCTTGCCCTGGGTGGGGATCAAACCCACGACCTTCTGGTCACGAGACCGGTTCCCTAACCACTAGGCCACAGCTGCCCCTCTCATCCTGCTCGTCTGCCGTTCGCGCGCTAATTATTGGTCATGTGGCTTGTGTCTTCACTAAGGTGCACGAGCTGCCAGTGTTGGGGTAATCTGATGACTTTATTTAGTAACGAAGTAATGTAAAGGATTACAGTTCAGTATTGTGTAATATCATTACAGTTACTTACTTCTTAAAAAACATGTTACTGTGTTACTCACACAGATTTCCTGAGCTGTTCTCTGTCTCGCTTGCAGCACCAGCGGTTTGCCAAGTTTGCCAATTATAAGCTTCTCTGTACTTATCTGTCACTGTATAAATATTAACATACATCAGCTGTGTTTTTGTTTCTAGTGCCTATGTGCTTATTTGAAGTTTTAGAATGGAATAAATGGTTTATTATAAGTGACTTTTTGTAATTTCTCTTAAAAATATTGGTAGTCACTGGTAGTCAAATAGAATTGCTTTTTTGGATTTGTTCTCTAATTTGGCATCACTGTCTAATAAATACCTGTCTAATAAAGCTAAATTACAATTTCATACTGTTTCAAAATCTGTCCACAATCCCTGTAATACACAAAATAAATCAGAATTACACCACTAATGTATTAGAAGTGTTTTCAGCTAGTTATCAAATGTCATAGACTTAGTGGGTCAAATAAGGAAAAAAGTTTATTATTGTAAACTAATATGATTTTTTTCTAAATTCATTTTCTTTTCATTTATACCTGTAAAAATAAACTTCGATAAGACTCTTTTTTTGCCTTTACTAATATAATTATAATTTTTCAGTTCTTATACTTGCCTGTCCACATGTCTGTAATGTTGTGGTGTTTTAAGGGACCCCTGAAGAAGTGTTTATTGTACTATATTTATATGTACTATATATTTATAGTTCATTTTATACATGTCTGGTGTTGCTACTGCTGCTACATTTAGTTCCACTGAAAGGACTTTTGTCTTATCAATGATCTTTTTTTTTACTTTTTCTTTTTTTTTTTTTTTTTTTTTTCGCTTTTTTTCCAGTTCATTTGTTTTGGGCTTTGAATGTAACTTAAAAGTAAAGTAATTAATAATCAAATGACATTTTCCAGAAATTAATCAGTAAAATAATCCCACTACAATTCAGTAATGAATGATTTTTTTGGGGTGCTATCTAGCTTTTTCACATATGTTATTACCTTCAGTAAATCACTCACATAATGATGTCAGATTAGATTGTTTCAATTTTCCATTCCACTTTAAATGCTGCTGTGGCAACACAGGCTTCAGACTGAAGATATCTAGCTTCTTAGACGTTTTGAACTTCTTCAGCTTTTAAGATAGAACAGAATATTAGAATAGGAATCCGGGTTTAGTTTTACGTGGGCTGTTTGTAATGTCTGCACAACATATGAAGAAATGAATAAAATCTCAATGTTATATATGCGCCGTTTTATGGTGGAAGGGTAAATGTGTTTTAAGGTGGATTAACACTTCCTGCATAAGAGATCCTGAATGTGAATATGAATGTAATTTTTAGGACAAGAAAGCGGATGACAGGTAGCATCCAGTAGCAGTGTTTCTGTGTTATCCGTTTACACCCTGAGAAAAAACTGGACCCCCCTATTTGTCACTGTATAATTCGCACCCTTAAAACAGCAATACTAGCTCACTTGTTCCCTGGGCTGACACTGGAGACTCCTTACATTAATGTTAACTCCGCATCTCCCTACAGAAATACTTAGATTATATGTTAATTAAACAGTAATTCACAATAATACTGATCTACGGCACTCAGACACCAGTCCGCGCGCACCAGTGCCAGAATCTCATGATATAGCACTCCCTGTTATGTATTATTGCTTAATTAACATATTATCAGTGCTTGGGCTCACAAAAACAGTGCAGCATTCTGAAAATGTATTTGTCATTTTGAAAAGACAAGATAACAGGCACTTCAGCTTCTCTGGTTGTACAGATAACCAGTTTTTTTTTTGTATTGTTTGTCAGGAACAACAGCAACATTTTTTAATGTAATTATAATGATACTTGTTGGTTTCATGTTTTGGTTTCTGAAACGTTTTTTTCCTAACTTTTGTGGAAACCTTTGGAAAACCTTATAAGAGCATTACACCTGCAAACGCTTACTTCTCTAAACGTTCAGAAATGGTTCTTATAAAACTGAACACAGGAAAACCATAGACTGACTATAGCTGAACGTTCTGTGTTTGCTGTGTATACAGCACCCTAATGTATAGTCCTTAATGTGAGCACATTGTAAGAATCAGATGTAAAGCTGTTCATCAGGATGAAGGCCTTTCCAATTTCTTGGTAACATAATTTAATGTGATTGGACTCAGTGGGAACTCGGTGACACAATAGAGACAACTGTATTATTGTTATTATTATTATTATTATTATTATTATTATTATTATTTTGTAATTGTAATGTATCTGTTTAGAGGGATTTACAACCTAGCACCTTACAAGCAAAGACTATGGCTTTTTAAAGAGCACAACAGATCACTACATAGAGCATTTCTTTTCAGGGTCAATTATCTGACATTTTACATATTTTTGCAGTAGACAATTTTGTAGTGCACTGCGTGGAGCTTAAAAGCATGAATTCTGTTTTTTACCAAAATTTAATGTTTCTGCCAGTAACATACTCCAATATAGTGGTTTGTGTGGTACAGTGATAACATCATTGGCTCCTATGTGAGAGACCTGGGTTCGATTTCCGGTCTGAACAACCAGTCTGTGCTACACCAATAAGGGTCCTTGGGCAAGACTCCTAACACTACATTGGCCTCCTGTAATACCAGTAACCTTGTAAGTCACTCTGGATAAGAGCTTCTGCCAAATGCTGTAAATGTAATATCTCACAAATTGCACTTCATTTGTAGTATAGAAATGTTTCACCTTTTACTACTTGTTTGTAGTAGTTTGTTGTCTGCATTTTAAAAAATGTCTCACACAGCCTTCACTGAAGGACTAGAAAAACTGGTACACCAGTCTAATACTTGGTCCCTCATGGTGTATGCTCTCCACAAGCCTGCCGAAATATTTTTGTAGGTAATGAAAACCATACATAAGGTGAAGGATTTCTGTATTCCACAGCATGTTGCATGGCATCTCAGACGTGTTTGATGACATTGAGATCTGGTGGGAATGACAAAATCCCAAATTTAACTTTGGTTAGATGCGTGTCCCTCTAACCATAATTAAGTCTCTAGACGTGTGTGGCAGCACATTGTCCTGTTGGAAGAGGCCAAACCCATCAGAATAACGAGAGATGCAGGACATGAACTGGTGTAACTCATAAGAAAGAAAACACACTTTGTGTTCACCTGTCGGAGACGTTTGTATGTGTACCAGGGGTTTTCCTGGTGGAATGCACAGCTAAACAACCTCCACGACTACACATTGTGGAGCCACCACCAATCTGTATCAGTTTTATTGTCACTTCAGTGTATGTGCTGCTTATAACATAGGATTTTGCTTTTCTAAAACAAAAAAAATTTGATTATTTTAATCATTCTATGTCATAAGTAATATCTACCCAAGTCTAATCAGTTCAGTTTGTCAGATCTGAGCTGTCAGAATATCTGTGATGATCCTGTCCTATCAGATTATCGTCAAAATAAAGAGATGTGCTTATACACCCTTTGACAGCAATGTTAAAAAAAAATTTTTTTACATGACACAACAAAGTCATTTAGTCCACAAAACAGAACAAATAAAATTAATCAGGGATTATTTTCCCACTGGGGTTTTTTAGAAAAAAGAGATCAGTCAAGGGACTGTCAGCATGTGAGACATGAAGCCTTATGTGGATGATGCTGATTAGCCTCAAATGACAGCTATTGGCTTATTGTAAGTCTAAAATTTGGCAATAATATTATTGTCTGTGTCTAGATTAGGTTAGGTTTACATTACCACTGTTGTCTTCTTCAGTGGACCTGAACCATGCACTCATTAATAATGCTGCAAAACAGATGTCTTTGCCATCCATCTCTCCAGTTAACCTTTAGACTACTTAAATCTAAAACAGCTTTTGGGCCTAAAGAAAATGGATAACTGTTTCTGGTAGCTCTTGAGACTGTGAACCTTATTTTTTTTTTTTTACTTGTTTAAATAAGCCATCCGTTTCAGAGTGATTTATAATTTAAAAAATGTCCAAATCGGACAAATTTGCTGCACTAAGTAACGATTTTCAGCGAGCACTAAAATGTGTCAAACGGCTTCTTACTGAGACTCTCTGGACTCCAGCCACGTCCTTGATGCTCATCCCAGTCTTAATCGCTTCCTCTGTGTGTTCTCAGCTTTTTCTATGTGTCACTCCAGAATGCTGATCTCAAAGGCTCTGCAGTTAATCCCTCAATCCCACTATAGAAAAGAACGACTACATCGACGTCATGCATGATGTTACAAACTCAGCACTATAATGTAGAAAAAGGATTCTGTCGTGGTTGTACTCTAGCGCTATAGTAAAGGTCTAACCAGAGCAAGCCTACTACATACTACTGTGAAATGTGTCTCAATGTTTCTTTGGGAAGGTCCTGACGGTTTTGCTCTGTTACGATTTATTGCAGCATTATCCATTGTAGCAGTCATGCATGAAGCAGGATGTTCAAGCATGTGGTTTTAGTGGCGATGAGGGCAATGGACAAAATCTCAGCGGACATGTAGGTCAGAGTGCAAACAGGCTCTTGGACTGGAAGTGTACAAACAGGATCGGATGCAAATGAGCAGGGCAGGAAATAAGCAAAGTTTAGCCTGCACAAAGGACTTGGCAAGAAAGAGCAAATCATAACAACCCTGAGATATAGTCGTTTAATTGTATAGTACCCTGATAGAGACGGGTGTCATATGCAGGGTCAGTGGTGGCTGGTGCCTATTAAAATAGGGGAACCTTCTGTTAATGAACTGTATGTATTTATGATTAATGCTGAGTTCTGGAACAATGTCCTTTGGACAGACGAGACCAAAGTGTAGATGTTTCGCCATAATTGACACTGCCATGTGTGGTAAAAACACAGCATATTGGCACAAACTTATACCAACAGTACTATGGTGGAGGGGTGATGGTTCGGGTGTGTTTTGCAGCCACAGGACCTGGGCATCTTGCCGTCATTGGGTCGTCCATGAACTTCTCAGGTTACCAAAGTATTCTAGTGTCAAATGTAAGGCCATCTATATTACAGATCAATGATCCCAAGGCCACAAGCAAGGACAACAGAATATAAAAATGGTTATGTGGTGGATTCACTTAAGTAATAGTAGAGGTATGCATTTGTTTGAACATGTTATGGCTCATTTATAGGAATTTAGAATCTGAGTTATTATTATTATTATTATTATTATATTTGTAGAAGCAAGTCACAGCTAGGTATAGATATAAACAACAGATTTCAGAAACAAATACAAATAGTCAAGCAAAACTTTATACCTACTCCCTAAAAGGATCTATTTACGATATTTTTAAAATAATGGTCTGTTAATGATTACTACAAAAGTACGATGTAGGATTTAATGTTGAATAACAGTAGCCTTCCATAAACAGTGGCAACGAGCTATGTCAAAAATGGATATTAATGATGTCTTACTGATGTCTGTATGTTGCACAG
>JAOVVF010000025.1:21722097-21732262 GCA_028565595.1 Duopalatinus emarginatus
TATTGTTGGTATTATCATCTTTGTTGTTGTTGTTTTTATAATAATAATAATAATAATAATAATAATAATAATAATAATAATAATAATAATAATTGTTGTTGTTATTGTTGGTATTATCATCTTTGTTGTTGTTGTTTTTATAATAATAATAATAATAATAATAATAATAATAATAATAAAGCTGTTCTTGTCCTGTTTTTTTTTTTTTATTTGTTGGTTTATAATTTCACAAAATGGCAAAACTATTGAAAAAGAGCAAAACAACCAGAAGCACCCTATATCAGGGATGAAAAAAAAAGAAATTGTTAGCAAACATTACTGCAAACACTGACTGCTTTTCCAGTCTCAGCGGTACCATGTGCCATCTGTGGCCGAGAGCACAAACGGCCTCATTCTGCTCTTCGGTTACATCACACATGGCAAATCAGGTTTGAGTACCAAAAATAGATGAGATAGACAATAAAGTTATGTGCCTTTTGTTACAGAAGAGACACCAAAAGCAGTGTCTACAAATCAGAAGTGTAATGTCACATAATTGATGACAGTTAACTGAAGTGCTGGAAAAAAAAAATTGCTACAGACTGATGACTGTTTGCTATTGATTGGTGATTCTATAATGGTTTGGGGATGTTTAGCTGAAATTCAATGGGACGTCTGGTACATCTGCATCTCTTACAGATGAGCACTATGTGTACCAAGTTTTCTGACGAGATCACTCAATCATTTCTGCATTCATTCTGATGGGTCTAGTATTAGACTGGTGTACCAGTTTTGGGGTTTTTTTTCTGGCACTTTAGTGTATAAAAACACATAGGTTGAGGAATTCAAAGTTTTATTTGTCACAGACACAGTCAAACATGGCACAAACTTCAGTGAAAAAAAACTGTTCGTCCACAGGAGTAACTATAAAAATAAAATAAATAGAATAAAAATACAATTGAGTAGAATAAAGTAATATATAGTTATAAAAATATAAATACACATCTAGAAATAATCAGAAGGGAAAAATGATAAAGTACATCCTACTTTCTACTTTTCTACATTCTACTTTGTGTCTGCATACATTCAGGTCACTACCTCCACCATTAGAGCTCTGTAGAGGTATAAAGGCCACTCATTATTGCAGCGGTTATGGGAGCATGATTATGCTGCTTGTAGGTGGCCTAATGCATCTCGTTTAGGACCCGTCTTTTCCACACTGCCAGGGTTTCCTCCAGGACCAGGTTTCTCAGTACTCATCTTACCGGTCTCTTTCTACACCACTGCTTTCTACTGCTTTAACAGTATTGAGGACTCTACACAGCCCCAGCGATCTTGTCACTCACTGCTAAAGACAGTCGGCGACATATTTATTAAACGTTTCAAACCATGACAGGCTGTCTCACAGCCTAGACAGGTGTATTCATCTAAAGTCGAATTGCCACTGAGTTACAGAGGGAGCACTTTCCTTAAACCTTAAGGATGCATTTAGAAAATATCTACTTCCTTCTCACTGTCACTTTTTTCTTGCTCCATCACCCCCCTTTCTCGGTCTCTGTCTCTGTTTTAGCAGACATGTCATTCTTCACACAATTTGTGCAGGAGCTTTTTGTACATCAGGATTTTTAAATTGAAAGAACGGGCGGTTTGCACTTATCTGCGGGCGGGACTGGGCAGCTAAAACAAAACACTGCGGGATTATAGACTATAGCCTAAAGGTAATTCCAAATAAATTAAATACAGAGAATGAGAATAGAATATAAGACTACCTTTATTTCATTTAAAAACTACATAAAAATAATGAAATAGGAGCGCTATTCCCGACAAGTGCGTCAAAAGCTGCAGGTCAGGAAAACAAAACAAACCCCAAGAATCTCTTTATTAATATTCTATATTAGGTTTAACGTTTTAACGCTTTGCCTCATTTACTGTAAGTAACAATAGGCTGTTCTTGGTTGATGATCAGTTGTTTGCAATATTTGCTCCCAGACACAATGGACATAAATAAATTCTTTACAAATAAGTGGAAAGTAAGTCAAAATGCAAGAAAAGGCATCTAATTAATTACAAATTTAAGTACATAGTTAATGTTAGTTAATTACACTAAAATGCCAGAATAGAAGAGCCTATAATGTTGGCTCTATAATGGTATAGCGTTGTTTAACTGGCATTCCATGGGACTCCTGGAACATCTACAAACTCTCTGAGAGGGGAACACTGTTAGTCCTGCATTCATTCTGATGGGATTGACCATTTGCAACAGGACAGTATACCACCACACACATCTAGAGATTATAGCCTAATTATGGTTAAAGGTACACTAATCTTAGGGTGATGCCCTAAATATTCAGTGAAAAATCTTTAACTAGATCAAAGTCAAATCTAACACAATACAAATGCCTTTCCCTTATTTATCTCCTCAGTTAGCCAACATCACTAATGCTGCTTTCACTGGTGACCTTTAAGTGCTAATTTCATTTCCCTTCTCGAGATGTTCAAAGTGTGAAGTGAAAGAAAAAATACGGGAAAAAAAAACATGGGCACCTCTCTGAAAGCATGCCTGCATCTGAAATGAGGTTGTGTGTTCGAATAAGTCGTGTTCATTAAAGGGTAAGTAAAACGTCCCCGTACTGCATCTGCAAACTTTTTGAAGTATGCGAATACAGCACACTTTGGTCGTTTAATCTTTCTCATAATTAGATGGAGCTGCAAAAAAATATCAAAAAGTGGGGAATAACCAGAAACCGGAAATTTTTAATTATGGTTATCTACAACCCCAAGTAGCGTTAAGAGTAGCTTTGTGAAGAAAGGCAAACATTTTCCCTTAATTTAATATTGCTATCAATGTAACTTGACATCAGTAAAGTGGCACATGTAGCATGTCTGAGGTTGTGTGCATGCTACACACTAACATACTGAAAAAATCCTACTGCTTTAGCGTAGTATTCCATTTATAAGAATAGCAGTTTGGATACTGCCTATGTCTTCTGTTTGTTCTGTGAGATGCTAAAAGGCTCATAAAACTTTACCTGCACTTTAACTGGCACTTTAACTTTAACTGCACTTTTACACTCACAGGCCTAGACGGCTGCCGGTACTGTTCTTCTCTAGTAAACTTTAAACATTCATGCAGAATACAGCGACAATAATGTCAACAAGTAGCTCAGCAACAAGCTAGCAAGTGGACATTTGTATGTACCTTAGTCACACTGGCTAACATCAGTCATAACTCAAATGTTGATAATTGTATTCTCAAAATATTGATCATTATGGTCAGTGTTATGGATTTGAGCAAGTTATGTGTCTGTATATGAACTGATCAAAACTTTACACTGTTGATCATTACTGTCTATATGTAGATTTAATGGCACTTTCACACATATGAGCTCACAGCCGCCCAGAACTGGGTAATGTTGTGATTGATAGGGCAGATAGAGTATGAGTTCCCTCCCATTCAGAGAACACTGCCAGTTTGGGGTCCCTTGGCTTTCTCTTGGTTATCAGTGGGATTTGCACCTGCAATCCAGGCAATCCACTTGGGGGTCCCCAATGAAAATAATAATAATAATGTTAATATAAATTAGAAAGCTTTTCATTTCCTTGTGCACCAGTCAGCAGCAACAGATAACCATTACTGTTGTTTACTCTGTGATATAATTTCATGCCACTTGTGTTCTTGTTTCCTCTAACTATTACCCAGACACCCCCGCCCTCCCATCTCAGCAGGACTATGTATTATTACTCTTCAGGGGTTACTCTGCAGGCCTGTCTTTGTTTCCCACCCCCTCATTTTGACAGTCATTAGGAGGGGGCGAGGGTGCGTGGGATTAGTTTAAGGTCACTTTCAGTCACTCCTGTCAGACATACAGCAGCAGGTGCTTCATGGCACTGACAGCAGTGTGGATGTTGGGCTCAGGGAGAAAGAACAGGGGGCTGTACTAAGCCTGTATCCGTTTGAACAGTTGCAGGGGATAATTTACAGAGCCTAAAATATCTAGTGGTAGTAAGTCAAGGGAACGATATTTTGGAAAGTTTCATGGAAAACACTGATGGTCCAAGGATGAGTCTGGGGATGTCCTCCATCATGTGTTCCAGGACCAGCTGGTTTGTGTTGCCACACACTAGTACACAGTCTCTAATAGGATTTGTTAATATGTCCCTCCAGGGAAACTTTAACAAACAGAGACGGTTTGTTAACCCCTTAGAAGGAATGGGAATATCTGAGGAACTACTTTAAACATGTACTGTATTACCAGTCATTTTAAATTGTGCTTTTATACTTCTTTGGTTTGTCCCTCAGGGAAGCATTATAGGTCAGACATCAAAGAGACCAAGAATACATGAAGAACTCTGTAAGAGTATACCACTGGGCATTTTTTTTTTAAATAGAAAGTTCTTCATATACTTATACACACTCAGAAATGGAGCAAAATGCAAGGATAACATTAATAAAATGTAGGTTCTCCAGGTTCATGGTTCTATGTAAACCCATTCCAATCCATAGAGAGATACCTCACAGCAAGATGAGTCTGGGTTCGAATCCATGGCTGGCTGAGCAGGGTCCTTTCTGTGACCAATTTGCATGTTCTCCCAGTGTTCTCTGGGCATGATTTTTTTTTTTCCCCTCTGGGAGCTCCAGTTTCCTCCCACAGTCCAAAGACACGCTGCCACATAATTGCCCAGGGGTCTGAGTGTCTGTGTGAATGTGTCTGAGTTTTTATCTGTGCTACGATGAACCGTCTGACCTGTTAAGGGTGTTTCCCTGCCCTCCGCTCAATGAGGACTGGGATAGACTCCAGCATCCCCTGAGACCCAGGGGTGGGATCAATCCATGGCTTAGATAATGAGTGAGGTAGTGAGTGACATGTTAAGCCAGTTTTCTAAGATACATTTACATTACATGTGCTGAAAAGATCTCTTGAAGCCATACTAACTCGAGGCGTGTATAATAAGCTGAATAGGCATCCTGAATGTAATTTGGTCGACAAATTAGCTAAATAAGAACAGAATTGGCCTTAATGCTGGAATAAGGTGGATGTAATTCAGAAGCACAGATGCCTACTGTCTGATGCAAAGGCTTTTCCAGGCTATAATAAGGATAAATAAAATGCATGCTGATCTCTCGGGAATATCTCTAACAAATCAGCCTGTCTGCGGCATAGAAAGGTATCACAGGCCTTCCGGAAGCGGCTGCTAATCATACGTGCTTCTCTCTTACCTCCGAAAGTGCCTCCGACTACCATTGCCTAATGTGATCGGAATTGTCAGATGACCCTAAAAGATCATGACAGCTTAAGTCCTTCTCTTTTTAAGGGCTCAAAGCAGCAGGAGAGAATCAGTCCCCAGGACTTTTGCCTCCTACGTGCCAGTCTTTTTCCTGGAAAGGCTTTGTGTCGGCATGGCTCGGAACACCAGAATCTCACATGTTGTTGCATTAGACCCAAGAGCCCCTGGCTCCTGCCAATCAAGCTTTTTTTGTCTGACAGTTTTTTTCCAGGAGCAAGCCGGGCCAGTGGCAGAGGTAGAGGCTGCGGCGTGTTCGTGGTATTCTTGCATGTTAGGGCCTATTGTTAGGGCAGGATTACCCATTTCATAGCCTGCACAGCTGCTGGCTGCATCCGACTACAGGCTCAAGCATCTGCCCTGACCTCTGGAATATGTGCTCAAGGTCCTGAGTTACTGTAGCATAGCATAGCATAGCATAGGATAACATAGCATTAGGTAAAAGGAACACTGACCTATATCTGTGAAATGTTTTAGGTCCACCCTGAAACATGTTATATATGAAATGATATCACGGTGACAGACTTCGCAACACTGGTATTAGTTTGATTATGGGTGCATTTTTGTTATTACCTTAAAACTTGTCTTGATGTCCCAGAAGGACATTGCTAGTGCAGTTAGCATAGAGTTTAATAAGAGAGCAACTTGAATGATCTCAACATGAAAGTCAGGTTTTGCCAGGTTCTCTTTAAAAAACAAAACAGTAAGAGCTCATTTGTTCCTCACTATTGATCAGTGACAGAATGTTTTTGTGGTTAATACCAATCACCAATCACATTTCAGCACAACCGGTGGATAGCTGATACTGATCAAGATCAGGGCTGGATGCTACTTTTGACTAGCACAATCGAGACATACAACAGGGCTCAGGTTTACTGCTCAGTCACATACCATAAAAAACTGCCAGACTGACAATGTTTCCTATCTGCACATCCAAATACAATATGGGTTTCTTCAGCTGTTCACTCGTCCCACAATTTTAGTCCCAGCTAAAACAGTAGAGATGTCATTCTCCTGGCTTGAGTGAACAATATTACCTAATTGCAGTGAAAACGAACAACCGCAGACGTTGTGTGAAGGCTTCGCTCGCCGTGTGACGTACATGGCAACTGGGACAACACAGGCAAAGTCTGTGATTGGTTAGTGGATAAGCGACAGGCAAAACAACGGTGCTTTCAACTCTGAGGTCTTTTCTTTCGTCAGAAGTTTGCTGCGGTCTTTTGTCAAAATTTAAAGGGTTTGTATCTCCATCTAACATTTCAGCTATTTGACACAGGGCTTCACTTCCTTGATAAAACATTAGATGGGAATACAGAAGCATGGTTCACGCAGCATTCCTTACTTTGCCAAATATGGCAGGTTCATTTTACATCATTGATCAATTTTCAAAATTGGCTAAGTTCCATATGTGGCTCCATATGTGGTTTGAAAATTGGGCGATACCGATGCACAGCCTATCAACCCAGCTATAGCTATGTTGTATATAACTGACTCAGCTGGTTAGCGATCAATGAGCTGACGCACTATGACATGGATCAGTTCACTCTTCACTCTTTTAAGTAGAGTAGTACGAATCAGTCTCTTAATGTAGGTATGAAGGTGATGGCTTAATCCTATTGGCCCCACTATCAGCAGCTACTGGAATAATGTAAAAATTTTTATAAAATTAATTATAAAGATTAATGCACATTTCTTTGATTTCAATAGCAATCATTCAGAAAAGTCTAATATTATTAAATTTAGCTTAGGTTCAGTTTACTCCATTTTTTTACTCCGCTTCAATTCAACTAATGATGAAATGTCCTCCAAAATATTTTTTGGTTGGTTAACAGTTTAAGGTGTTTATACAAAACACTTAAGGCATCCCTCAGAAGGACAACATAAGAGCTGTTTATAATGCTAGATGAAACTGATGTAAAACTCCTGTACTGTGTCATAGGTATAAGGCAATGTTATTACACGCTGACAACTCAACACTGTTGCTGTATATGTTGGCAAATTTGTGACTTTATTTTCCACCAGCTCTCAAATTTATGAGGCACAAATATTTGAATGAGCAGTTTTAAACAGAAAAAATAAGTAAAAAATGCCAGAATAAGCTCTGATGTACTTATACCTTACATGGCCAAAGAAATGATTTTTTTTTTATGAGACGATTTGTGCATAGCTGCAAAGAGTTCGAGGTCAAAGTGAGGATTTTCTCATGACTTTGAGCTTTGCTTTTTTTTTTTAAACCAAAATGGCCAAAAAACATAGAAAACTTGCAGTATAGTCAAATCTCACCACATTTTGTTTTGGACCTTCCTGACAGGGAAAAGTTTGTGGGCTAGAACAGGAAGAGGGCTAGAAAAGTGGAAAAGTGAGTGATAGAAAACCACTAAGTGAGATCAGACTGTCTACACTTATAATTCTACTGAGTGTTGCCAACGTTAGATGAACTCTTTATAGCTAAAAAAACAAACCTGCTGGAGTAGAGTCATAAAAAAAAATGTAAATATACAGAAATTAAAATAATATTTACAGTTCTAAGCGGAGATATAAAATAAAATAGCATTATTAATCTTATAGCTGACATTTTTACTCATTTCACATGTGGAGTCCAGACATAATGCTTGAAATACTGTATAATGTATAAGACACATTGGTAATATAGGTTTTATCTTTAATTAGATGGATTGATTATTTAAAAGCTGCATTTTGTATGTTGTCTGTATGTTACATAAAAATTAAACATTTAAATGAAACATTTAAATGTGTCAATTTAGCAAAAATAATATAATTATAAGCAAAAAACTGTATAATTATAAAATAATAGGATGTCTGTCTGGGCAGCACAGTGGACAAACTGTGACCCTGACAGACTCGACGGATAAGAAAATGACTGACTGACAATGTCTCTCAGTATGATATTATTCCAACCTGTTATTCTTGGCATGTATTTTCTAGTTCAATCATATTATTTATGGTGTTACAGCCGTTTCATTACCTTGTCACCTCCTTTAAAATTGCTACATGGAGAAACAAGGTTCTTGCGTTGTGTGCTTCATATTAGACTAAAATAGTACAAGGGATCTTGTGTGTGAAGCATACCACATATTAAATCAGTGGGGTCAAGATACTAATATATGAGTCCTCTGCTCAGTGATCAGAATAGTTTCTGAATGAAAATGGAATCATAGTTCATTTAGTTTTAAATTGTTGCAGATGGGAACGAGACGGTTCTCTAGAAACTGCCCTTGCATTTTAACATGAGGGGAAATGCTCATACTCGATTTACAACATTTTCATCATTTTCCATGATTTGTCGTGGATTATGGTGATTGTAGATTTTCAGCAGGGCTCGGGTGAGTTAGTAATGGCCGCCAAATGTTCTATTCATTAAAAAAAAAAAAAGAAAACAGCTTTATTGTTTCATCACAATCCTTTTGCTTATTATATATAATGTATCATAAATCTATCATATACAGGATTGCTTTATTACCATATAAATGATTCAGTTAAGCAATCGTTCGGCCAAGACGTCCTCCTGGTTGTTTGCTAAAGAATATATTTAACCTAAAAATACACAGTGTGATAAAGATGTGTGTATGTTAGATGTGTTATGAAATACAGATTAAAAATGAAACGTAAAGATGAATGGATCAATTAAAAAAAACTACTGTTGAAAATTCAAATTCAAATTGAAATTCAAAATGATGAAATTAATGGATTAAACAGACTAAAGTAGAATTAAGTCTGAATTAAAACTTGCAAGCCAAGAGGAATGTTGACCTTTTAAACCTTGTGTAGAGCTAATATCATTTTCCTCAATAAGAACGTCATAGCAACAGTCAAACATGGTGGTGGTGGTAGCATGATAGTTTGGGGGCTGATTTACTTTTGCAGACTTGTCATAATCGAAACAAACTATGAATTCTGCTATTTATCAAAAAATCGTGAAGGAGAATATCTACCTATTAATAAATGACCAACTGCTAAAAAGTCCTGACCTGAATGCAAGAACTTAATGTGCAGTTAATGCTTAAAAACCCCCAATGTTGTTGAATCAAAACAATTCTGCATTGAAGAGCTGGCCATAATCTCTCCACAGTGACGTAAATTGTGCGAATGTTTGATTGTGGTTGTTACTGCCGAAGGGGGTTCACAACAAGTCACTGGCTTTAGAGAGCAATTACATTTTCACCTGGGTGATATGGGTTTTGTGTAAATCTTCAGTAACTTAAATGATAATTTTAAGCTGAATTTAGTTTTTATTTGTATTGTTTTTATCTTATATTAAGATTAGTTGTTTTTTTTTCAAACAATGTTTCAGTAGCAATAATTTCAATATTCTTAAATAAAATTACAATATTAATATAAGACAATAAGTCCCATGAATATAAGTGGCAGTCAAATTCAAATGCAACAGTACAACAGTATGATGCACTCTATCCATTGATACCTAGTACACCAGCCTGATCTTCAACAAAATCAGACTTCATGTTAGAACTATTAGGAATTTCCTGGCTACTTATGTGCGTTATTTTTTTTTCTGTATAGCAGAGGATTATTTATAATCACACTATCCCTGTCACACAAATAAGGATGGATTGCCTTTTCAGTCTGGTTCTTCTTAAAGTTTCTTTCTTTTGTCATCTCAGCGAGTTTTTTTTGTCACTGTCACCACCTTGTTTCACTGCAAGAGATTTAATATCTATGGAAAGCTGCTTTAGGTGTTAAAGGTACAAATAAAACTGATCTAACTAGGTTACGCCAGCTGTCAGATGACAGTTTATCCTCTGAGATCCATAGAGACCAAGATTATACATTTTAAATGGATATATAGATATTTTGCCTTACTGTGTTTGCACACAGAAGGAATGTGACCTCCACATTTAACCCATCTGTGCAGTGAAACACACAC
>JAOVVF010000025.1:21762941-21773341 GCA_028565595.1 Duopalatinus emarginatus
GTCAGGAAACGTTTTCCTCCACCAGCATCACGTAGTGACTTGGCCACTATCCTGCAAGAAGAATGGCTTAAAATCCCACTGACCACTGTGCAGGACTTGTATATGTCATTCCCAAGACGAATTGATGCTGTATTGGCCGCAAAATGAGGCCCTACACCATACTAATAAATTATTGTGGTCTAAAACCAGGTGTTTCAGTTTCTATATATATATTTATATTTATATGTATGTATACATAGGGATGGAGATAGAAGCTTGCACCCAACAGCAAGGATATTCTTTATCTTTATTAACAGGAGTGGCAGAAGCCTGTAATCAAATAGAAATCGTGTCATGGTTGGTATTGAAGAACCTGAGGTCCTGAACAGATTACCTCAACTTCACTGAACACCTTTGAAAGAAATTGGAATAGCATAAAAATTATATTGTTGATTTTTTTAGCACATTTATAAACTTCCCAAGTATTCTATTCCAACAGCCAGGTTAAAAACCTCTGCCTTATTAATTCTTTATTAATAAGGAAATGGACTCGATCTGATCTGATATCAATATTGGGTCGAATATTGACATCATTTAACTGACTGGATATCGGATGGGCAGTTCTGATATGCTTACTTGAAGGTTTTTTTTAAGATTTTAAAGATTTTTGATAGAAGTGCTGTGTGGTCTTTTTCAGCTTCATGATGTAACACTAACCACAATACAATCAATAATAATGATAATATTAAAGTAAAAAAAAGAGCTTTTGTATCAGAATCAGATCAAACTGATTGGTCCATTATTAATATGAATGCATTTAATTAGCCAAATGTCTCACTATACTATACTAATAATCAGATCATTGGAGCTTTAATTGCGCTGCCACCCTATACACTTTTACCTGATACTGTCTATAAAAAAAGCTGAGATTCGACCCGGAATCTTATTAACCATACCTGCCGCAAATAATTAAAAACCTATCATGAAACTCACCCCATTGAGACTGCACAGGAAACACTGCTATATAAGATGCAGCTCTGAGCTAAAAGGTATTTCACACTCCGTGGTGCATAGCAGATACTGAGTACAGTCAAAAAACAAATTTAATTTTGAACAGAGGCACCGACTCTGAGGACAAGATTGCTGTTGATTAAATGGAAGAAAACAAAACTTGCTTGCGAAAAAGAGGTCAATGAAGCGCTGAAAACTCATCGGAGTCAGTGAAAACAGGCACAAAAGAAAAATCAAATCTAGAAAAAGCATCAAGTATATCTCTGAGAAAGAAAGCTATTTGTGTATTTTCTTAACTCCTGACTTTTATTAAGGCTGAGCTTTTGTCCAACATTTAATTCACATGATTTGCATTATCCATTATGCATTGGTCCAATGCAGAGAAAACACACTACAACACAGATTAACTGAATTACACACAATAGAATGGCAATGCAGGAGAAAAGAGAATTTTCACCATAGGCAGCAGCATTTATAAAAAATGTTTCACCATGAATCACTGACTGCTTTGTCTTTCTCTCTCTCTCTCTTAAACAGGTTTGTTCTGTAATATATCTATAGATGGCATCGGAACATGTTGGCCCAGGAGCAGTGCAGGGGAAATAGTATCACGTCCGTGTCCAGAGACCTTCTTGGGTGTCCGCTACAACACCACCAGTGAGTCCAACACCAATTAACAAATAAACCAGAGTATGATTTACTCATTCTGACACCTTGTAATCGATAGTTACACAGATTATATCATGGCAACAACATCGAAAATATTACACATGCTTAATGAATTATTTTTTTATACTACTGTTTCAGGGAAAAAATAGAAAAAATTGAAATCTGGATGCCATGCATTTACGTTTCCTAACTACCAGTCAGAAACATATCTTTAGGGTCTAAGAATGTTTATTTGTTTTAAGTTATTTGTATTTAAAATTAATTTACTTACTTTAATTAACTAATAATAATGTTTTTTCATTCATATCTTGTTATTTATTGTTGATTTATTAACAATTTATTCGTTGATGATTTATTTTGTATGTGTATTATTAGTTAATTAGTTATGATTTTTTTTATTTAAATGAATTAATTTGTTTGTTTGTTTAATTATTGAGTAGTTTATTATTTTTTTTCTAATTAATTTCTTTTTTAATTATGCGTTTAGTTAGTATATTTGTTTATATATTTATTTATATTGTTTATGAATTTATATTTAATCTTTTGATAATTCAAAGAAACCAATAAGCTTAAAGAAAGTGGTCTATATTTATATATATATGAATATCACACTTATCTATCTTACATTACATTCAAATACATGGTATTTGTCATTTTGTCAATTTTCATTTATGTTATTTATACAACAGAGCAGTAAAGGGTTAGGGGTCTTGCTCAAGGGCCCAGGAGTGGCAGCCTGGTGATTGTGGGATTATGATGGGATTATAACTCATGACCTTATGCCTTTTCCTTATCCCTGGTAAACATCTCAACCACTGCTACCTCTACATCTAATTGACAGTTAATCATTGTGACTTGCTGCTAGTGGTTCTTGTTTTAACTCCTTATATATCAAATATCAAATTAGATAATATTTTCTATTTTCTAATGATTTATGATATTTTCATATTTTCTAGCCATTCAACTGGAAAATGGGTTTTAAAATACCCATAATTTCTTATCACTGTGTTTGTGCTTGTCAGTCACATGACTGGTGCCAATTGGCATTGCCCAAAAAAAGCAGTGTTTCAGAAATCTGCAGGCAGTTTTTTTTTAAACTTTTTTTAATATAAATATTCTTTATTATTATTCTGTTACTATTTTAAACTAAAAAAATACAAACAATAAAAAAGTAAATTTCTTTACATTAGGGGTTTACATGCTCTGAAATGTCCTTTCAATAAAATGGTGTCATATGCTGCATTTTTATATATATATATATATATATGTATATATATTTCACAGTATTCGTACTTCTACCAGGACAATAGAACTAAACATTTAACTGGTACGTCACTTAGCGACAAGCAGAAAGACGGACCTTTCTTTTGACCTTTTGATTGCATCAGAAGCCAAACAGCCAGAGGAGTTATTGCTGTGTGTGTGTGTGTGTGTGTGTGTGTGTGTGTGTGTGTGTGTATGTGTGTGTGTGTGTGGGTGTGTGTGCACTATGCAGTTACACACGCCATTGTAGATGCCCGTGTTCCTGGCATGGGTAGATAAGGACGGAAATAGCTGTGGCTGCTTGTGTGATCTGACAGATGAGACCCAGGTGGAGGGACTTTAAGTGTGTGTGTGTCTCGGTGGACGTAGGTGTGTCATTTAAAGAGGAAACAGGAATTAATTATAGACATGTTGCTGAAGTAATTCTAGATGACATATTCTCTGTGGACGGATATGCCAATTTGTTAGAGTCTATTCCTTTCTCTCTGCTCTTCCCTTGCATAATGCCTGTTTGCTTATTAACAGTTTTATTTTAAGAAGGAGGTGAATGGATATACAATAAAGTGTAGGGAAAACTGTTACAGATGAGTCTATGCAAAATGCACAGCAACGACATCTATGCATGTGATTGGTTGGCGCTCTGGTACAGTTACAAACATCTCTGACACTGTGTGCCTCTTTTCTGATGAGTTATACCTTGTTATTCATAGTCTTGAATTCATTCTCATGGCTTTTGCTTCTTCCAACAGGACTATGAACCACCACATATGTCTAGAGAGACCAAATTATGGTTAGAGAAACATTCGTCCGAGTTTGGGTTTTGCTGACTATTCCCATTAAGTCACCAGATTTCAGAATTGTGAATTGTTCTGCAGGACGTATAGTGCACAGGTTCATGGAGTTCATGCTCTGTCCCATGGTGAATTTGAGTATTTGACTGGTGTTAAAGACTGGTGCCAGATTTTCTGCCATGTCAATGTATTATGCAAGGAATAAAACAAGACGACGTGTTCCGTTCTAGAAAAATAATTCACACCTGAGTACGGTAAAGAGCGCAGTATGATGCCCAGGGCCAATTCCACCTCAAAGTGTTTACTTTTTTATAACTGCACATGCCAAAATGTTTGAATCCATTTCCGTGATGTTTTTACAGGATATGGGAAAGACTTTTTGCACTATAGGGGTCATCCAGGCCTGTAAACTTGCCTTACATTGGTTGGAGTTATAAGAGATGGCTTGCTTTAGCTATCCTCCAAACAGAAATCCATCCAGACATAGGAGACATGGTGATGGTTGACTTATCTTTCACCATATGTGGTTATTTTTGTGACTATACTTACGGGACACCTAGCAACTACACTGTCAGAGCCCATCTATCCCCGTCAGTGAGACTGTAGTTGTGATCAGTGAACCTCTAAGCTAATGTTTGCACATGTTGGTTTTTAAATCTCTTTTGAGATTCACTTTTTAACGCACCCACGGTTTTACCTCCTGGGGCTCTTTTAGTTGCTTTGGTATCTCATATATCAAAGAAATAATTGTCAGACCTGTTTTCTGTAAGGTAGTGCGGAAGTAATAAAAATGAACGATGAGGTGTGTTATTACAGGGAAGTAATCAATTCTTATATCAAATTTGATCATTTTCCAATTATCAGCACATCCAAAGGTGTTTGTTTGCTCGTATATGACAGCAGTTGGCCTATTAGCAGGCATGTTTGCAGGCTTAAGCGTGTAGAAATTGTAATCATAATCAAAAAGAAGTGTAATCAGTCCATAGGAGGATCCCAACAAGTGAAGTTCAACAAGAATAGTCCATAATGATAAACTGGGAAACAAGCCAAACAAGGAGATTGCAAACATGGAACAGGTGAACACAACCTGACAACAAACCAATGACATGACAAGGAGAGCAGACCAAACAGAAGCAGAATTTTGGCATTAAAAAGCTAGAATAAACTCACTTCATGTATTTGTTTATTTTGCACCACCCATACCCCACATACCAACCCCCACCCCTGATTTCTTTTTTTTTTTTTTTTAGGTAAGGGTATGCTAAAAGTAGCAACCAGCATGATGAAATTTGAATGAGGTCCTATTGGACAACCTTCAGTGCAAGTTATATAGCAGTTTACTATGTTCTGGCTGAAGTTCTACTTCTCTGCTTCAGGCTCAAATGCTAAACAAATGCTTGTGTGTAGACACACACACACACAAACACACACACACACACACACACACACACAAACACACACACACACACACACATACAAGAATCAAGATGAATGAAACAGCAATCAAGGAGCTGACTTGGGGCAGCGAGCCCAGAACGCCACACCTGCCCACACACACAAACACACACACACACACAAACACACACACACACACACACACACAAACACACACACACACACACACACAATCTCTATTCCAAGCAGTAAGAAAGCCAAGTTACAAAAATAAATGATAAGCCACCGTAAATCCTCCACTGGGTCTTGCCTACTGTAATCTATTCTCTCTGGATGTTTCTCCTGTGTGTGTGTGTGTGTGTGTGTGTGTGTGTGTGTGTGTGTGTGTGTGTGTACTGTGTACAGGAAACAGTGTGTGGGTGGTAGAACACGGTAGAAGACATGTTTGTGATGAATGCATGGTGTGTAATGCATCACGTTAATCAGCAGCTCATATATTCAATCACACCAAGTAATTATTCACTAAGAAACGTTCACGTTCTCGCGGGCCACGCGGTCACGATGATTCACGTGCACAAATTACAGCTTTCACAGGTTTTAAGTCTGTTGTGTCATTCAGTCTACAGTTGTAGTCATTATGGTCCTGCTGTAATTTGCTGACATAAAATAAAAAACATCTAAGCAACAGGGCTGATTCTGTGCTCAGATTTTGGAGTTTTGCAAATATTTCCTAGATCTGAAAAGGTTTTATCTGGGTTCTTGGGTTTCCTCCCACCTTCCAAAAAACATTACATTAAAAAACATAAGGCACACTGCGCAAAATCCCCTACTAGCTGTACTGCTCACACTAGATACAGTGTCCACAATACACATGTGACCTAAACACAGGATCTATCTATCATGTGACTTGCTCAAGATGGAGTCTGAGTAACTGGCAGTGGTAGATGAAGTAGGGGTATAGTGCAATGCTTCTGTGAAGTGATTCAAACCTGAAATGGACGGAGACAAGAATTGAAAGCAATTGCATTAAGACAACACAAAAAGCCCAGCATCCCCTAAAATTTCATGGAAATATGGCAATGCAATGTCAGCAATCTTGGTTTGACAAGATGGTCCAGAGCATCTCCAAACCAGCAGGTCCTGTGGGGTGTTACTCGTATACAGTGATTTGCACCTACCAAAACCGATCCAAGGAAGAACACCCAGTGAAGCATCAACAGAGTCATGGGCACCCATGGCTCAGTGATGCCTGTGGGAGATACTGCCACTGGACTCCAGATGAAGCCCATGTGCACACTGGAGAAATGTCTGAAACTTAAACAAAACTGAACACCCGGAGCTGTCCAGCATTACTCGCTGCACCACCATGCGGCCATTTCTTCTGTTTCAGCCCAGATATCCAGAATACACTATACTTCTGTCTCCCACCCAACTGGGATACCTGACATCACGTCCATTTGTGGTTCTTAACCAAACTGTTGCTGCAAGTACATAATTGTGTAACACATCTTTGTATTCGGTGGCACTTGGCTTTCCCCTCAGCGAAACTAAGGGGCCCGGTCCAAACCTGTCCCAGCATGACAATGTGCACAAGGCAAAGTCAGTGAAAACATGCTGTGCCAGGAATGGAATGGAAAAACATGAGTGGCCTGCACAGAGCCCTGACCTCAAATCCACTGAAAACCTTTGGAACGGACTGGAATGCCGACTGCACGCCGGGGCTCCTCGGCTGCCATCGGCGATCTCACTAATGTTTTTGTGGCTGAATGGACAAATCCCCACAGCCATGTTCCAAAATCAAGTGCAAAGCCTTTCCAGCAGAGTGAAGGTTATAATAAAAGCCACAGGGGAGCTAAATCTGGAATGGGATGTTCAGGAAGGACATGTGAGTGTTACAGTCAGCTGTCTACAGTATAACTAGACTATCTTTAGTAGATAGACCATACTTCAACTGGGTTGTTTTAGACCCCCCATCCCCCCTCTGTATGGGTGGCATGTTGGTGTGGTGAGCAGTGCTGTAGTGGATCCATGGTTTAAACAATGTTCTGTGCTGGAGTTCCTTCAGGTTCTCCAGTTCTTCTCCGACCTAAATTCTGGAGAGAAGCCTGTAGGTGAACTGGCTAGCTAATCTTTGACTGAAGTGCCCTATGTGCATGGTATTCTGCTCGGAACTGGTGTCCAATCCAGGGTGTATTTTCAATTCACACTCCAGGTGTTTCCAGAATAGGCTCTAGATTTGAATGAATGAATAAAAATATTCCTATCAGCATTAGATACCTATATCAGCATTAGATACCCATATCTCTCAGCTGGTCCCTCTGCATCCTTGAAGAGGTATCTGGAGATAAGGACCTGAAGCCCAGAAAAGCCCAAGAAAGCAGGAGATAATGGATAATGGATAGATTCTTTAATATCATTTGCCTCTCTTTTATAAACCTGTCCCAGCCCGAAGTACCTTTGGGAAATGTTTTTTTTTCTCTGAAAGAGTAACTCAAGAAAAAAAAACTGTTTGCACTGCCTATTTTGCTGTTAAAAATAGTAAAGAATGATCTGTACTGATGGTGGTGTTGACATAATAGAGTAGACATTAGTCTACTAATGAACTTAGTTCATGTTTATTATACTAGTGCATGTATTTCTTGTGTGTAATCATGACATGACTGTCACTGGTAGACTGCATGAATCTATAGTCTGGGCTAGAAACAAATTATCCTCAGGCAGGTAATCATACTTACTTTCTATTATGCTTCGTTCCTATAAACAGAACAGAACTAAATGGTATGTTGATGTCTTTTTATCTTTGAAAGGTGGTGGTGATGGGGGGAGGGTAATCCTACATATCTTAACCCATATACCTGCAGATCAGTATCTGTACACCTCCTTAAGCTTTTCTTCAAGCTAGCTGAATTAGGTCAGGACAATACAATGCAGCTGTTCTATATTGAAAAATAGACTGAGTAAATCCCTTGGATTGGATTAGATTAGGTTTACATTGGGAGGTGGGGTAATGTAATTATTACCTGAGTGTCTATCCAAACCCATATTATTTTTATAGAGTGTGCATGTGCATGTCTGAGAGGATTATGCCATATAAAATGGTGGTCTATAAAATGACTTCTAAAAATAGCCACAGGTAATATACTTCATGCCCGAACTGGCATGGCAGTAATATTTCAGATATGTCCTGTGGGAAGAGAGGGCAAGTTCTCATTCATTCTTGCACAGAGGAAAGACGTATAGCCTAAGCTAAAAATGCATAAAATATACATGATGTTTAAAAGGGCTTGACAGAGAAGCAACATTTTTGGTGTAAGTTAAGGGGTTTTTAGTACAAGTGTATATTTTTAACACAACTTCTATGGTATTATGCAAGTACCCCTCAATCCCCCTTTGGAGGACCATTGACATTCATTCACATACAGTGAAGTACCAGAAAAACTGGTAAACCAATCTAATACTAGGTAGGTCCTCCATGGGGCATGGACTCTACAAACTTGCAGAAATATTTTCTGTAGGCAATGAACACCATACGTCCTGCAGAACAGTCCACAATACTGTTGTGTTTCAGAGGTGTAGGATTTCTATGTTCCATGGCACATTGCACTGCATCCCAGGGATAGGTGGGAATGGCAAAAGCCCAAATCTCTAGACATGTGTGGCAGTAGATTGTCCTGCTGGAAGAGGCTGAAACCATCAGACATGAACAGGTGTAACTCATCAGAAAGAAGGCACACACAGTGTTCACCTGTCAGTAGATGTACCAGGGGTCCCATAGGATTGCCAGCTATATAAACCCTATATCATTATGGAGCTGCCACCAATCTGCACCAGAGTTGTTGTTTTTTTTTTACAGTCTGTACAAGTTTTGTATATTGTGAAGTGGTGGGTATGGGTGATGAGACGAGATACTGTTATACTTGTTAGTTTTATTATTTTTATTATTTATTTTTATATAGTTGATTATTAGAGTCTTCCAGTTAATATGTAATTCAAATCATTGTTGAGTCCAACGCAGCTACCTGAGGCAATGTTTATTAAAAACTACATTTTTCTACTGTTTTTGAATATCAACAACCAATTCAAACAGAATAAATCAGTTCTTTACATTATGAAATTACACCTGCTTTTAGATTGGCTAACAGGGAAAACAGGTTACTGCTCTCCTCGTTCAGTATCGTTTTAACTATTAAGATTGCAAGTGTGCACTGGAATTATACTGTTGGCTCTGTAAAGCACAGAGAATTTGTGTGCAGGCTAAACAATAAACATGTAGCTGAATGTAAATTTTGCCACATTTCAGTAACTCAGACCTCAGGGACCATGTCTAATTTTTCACTTTAATAATAAAAAATTATGGAATGGATGTAGCTAGTTTATATTCAGTTGACTTTATCTGCTGACTTCTGATTAAGTTTTAGAGAACATTTGTTTCCAAAAGTTACATTGCCTTGGATACACTAAGCACGACCATAATAATATAAGAATATAAGAATATAATAATAATAAATTTGGGCTGTATATTATACAGACTCAATTGCTAAGAACCGGCTCTAGCGGCTCTGTCACTAACTGCCAACAAAAACGCTGGCCTTGATTCCTTAAGCTCTGAAACCAGAGCCGGCCCAAGACATACTCGAATTATGATGTTATGATTATAATACCAGTAACCTTGTAAGTCGCTCTGGATAAGAGCGTCTTTTAAATGGTGTAAATGTAAATGTAAAAAGGCCAGTATGACATCGGTATGATGTAAGATAATTATAAATAATGCTAATGATAGTGGGTATGTTACAAACATAGTGTAGCCTATGGAATGATAAAGCATCTGGTGCTGAGGTGGTGGTATGGGGGGCCCCCAAATGAAAATCTGCTAAGGGCCCCATAAAGGCTGTCTGAAACTGCTGATTATGTACAGGTAGGTAGTTAGATAGGTAAGCAGGCAGATGGGCAGGCGGGTTGGTTGGTCAGTCTAGAACAGGGGTGGGCAAACTTTTTGACTCACGGGCCACAATGGTTTCTAAAATTTGACAGAGGGGACGGGCCAGAATAGAAGGATGGTGTGTGAACCAATACAAATGAAATGTAAAAACCATTACATGAAAAGATTTTGCCTTTAACAGGCACCAAAACATCAATGTGCAGGGTTCATTGTAAAAAATTGTTTTCCACATTTGTTAATTTAATAACACAGTAGATAAACTCCTATTTGCTTTCTGGACACAAGAGACCTGCTGTCTCAACCATGCATTCTTTTAAAAATTTGCCTTCGGAGAAAGGCTTACTAGCCTTTGC
>JAOVVF010000025.1:21781472-21793553 GCA_028565595.1 Duopalatinus emarginatus
TGGCTGCCCAGACCAGGAATCGAACCCGGGTCTCCCACATGGGAGCCAATGATGTTACCACTGTACCACACCAACCACATCACAGCATCAAGGTTCTATATCTGATGTGGGCTTCTACAGGAAACAAGTAAGAGAGTGCAACATGGCTGATCTTAGGAAGGTCAAAGACAAGTCAGGCTGCTGCAGTCTGGATCTCTAACACACCTGACCCACGCTTACTGTGCACTTCTTTTCCTGATCTCCTTGCACTTTGTCCTATTGATTTGAGTTACTTAATGCTGACTCCAAGGTCTCTTAGCGTTTTTAGTGGAGCTTATTCCTGTGGATAAAAGCATCATCTACCAAATGAGTAATTGTAAAGGTATAAGAGGCAATAAACTACTTCAGAATGTTCCGTTGATGGGAAAACTTTGGTGCGGTAAAAGAAGCTTTGCTTTGCATCGGACAGCATCACACCACTCATTTATTGACTGTTTTTTTTTTTTGTTTTTGTTTTTTTAATTATAAGAGCATGGCTTATGTCATGTTTGATTCCCAACAACCTGGCAACCTTTTAATTAAGTCAGCAACTGTTCAAACACCAGTCCCTAAATGCACAAGACTTGTTAACCTGTAACCTGTAAAAATTTGTAGATTTGTCAAATGTGTTATCAACTATTAGTTTAAGGCTTTCTGATTGAAGACTTGGTATTCTTTATACCCCACTGTTGCTTCACCTGTTTCTCTAGTCAAGGCAATAAATTTGTTTTGCCGTTCCCATGGGCTGTCCAAACACTAAAAAGCACTTTCACACGTGCAGAGGTTATTGCCCTCTTACCGAGCAGGGTATGAAAAGCAATGACAATGGGTCCAGTGAGATTCAGCCATTCCCTAAAGTGACACAGTGCTAGTGCAACACTATATTAAGCTTGACCCAGGGTGCCGGTAAGAAAACGGCGTCGAAGCTTGAAAAGCTTGTAAACATAGTGGCATAGAAGCTAAAAGATATGAAGTCATGTCTGCTGGATAAAAGGTCTGGGGAGGTTTTGCTTTGTAAATGGTAGTAAAGTAATGAAATGTAAGAGTTAGCCTGGATCAATTTAGGATATTGGATTAGTGCGGCCACGTCGAGTCTGAGCGGCGCTAACATTTAAGTGTGGCAAAAGATACTGTCAGATTAAATATAGTAAGAAAATGGAAGGAAAGTAGGACTGTGTACTTAAATCAAATCAAACAAAATTTCAGTTTTATTGGATTTGACACAAAAAGCGACTAGTACATGGGTGCCCAGCTCTAGTCCTGTAGGGACTTTGAGTTTTCTCTGCTCAAACACACGCGTTAATCCTGGCGTTTTTGTTTTTTTTTCTAATCTCCAATCGTAATAGCTTCAAATTAGGGACAGCAGTGGCCTTGTGGTTAGAAAACGGATTTAAATCCTGCATTGGGCAATATATAACTGAAGTGCCCTTGAGCAAGGCACGCAAGCCCCCAACTACTCCCCAGGCATCGATGACTGAGGCTGCCCCCTGCTCCCGGCAAGTGTGTTCCCTGCCCCATAGTGTTCACTGGTATGTGTGTTTCACTGCACAGATTGGTTAAACGCATATTCATCTGTGTTCAAGCAAAGTTGGCAAATAGTTCACTTTTCCTTCAGATTTCTGTTCTTGGTTGACAGGAGTGGAACTCAGTGTTGTCATCAACCTCAAAGTTCAATTAGATTTTCCTTATTTGATCAAAACATTGCCTGAAGCCCTTGACCTGCATCTGCATGTATTTTTTTTTTTTTTTTGCATTGCTCAGCTGACACATGATTGGCTGATTAGATAACTACATAAAAGTGCATGTGATCCTATTAAAGTGTTTTTCTTTCTACAGCATGCTTCATGTCCACCCTGATTTATGTGACCTCGGTATAATAGCTAACTTCCCATTACTTCAGAAAGTGGAAACTTTAAATCCTCCAGATCACAGGTTAATATAGAGCATGCTTTCTGTCGACTTAAACCCAGTACCTGTGCAGAAAACTTGTCAGCATGTGTGCTGTGCTTCCCAGAAAACTTGTAAAGTGCAGCAACAAATCCACAAATCTTGCTGTCTTTCAGTGTGTCATATCTTCTGCTGAAAACCACATGAATTTCTTGTAGCTTTAATTCTTGACTGCTTCATTCAGCAGTGCCATGTCTCTTATTTCACACAGCAGGATTCAGTTAGCGTTAGAGTGACTCACCCAGATGTTTAATCTCTGCCTCAGGCAGCTGTCTGTAAGATGAAAGTACATACTGAGTTTTTTGCAGGAATCTGATGCAGGACGTTTCTTTCTATGATGAGTGTCATTTCCATCACTTGCTCTTTGAGGACTACTGGCATAAAAGAGCGTATTTCCCAAAGCAAAATTCTGCACATGATACTACGATATTGATCAAAGGCATATTTAATTTGCATATTCCCAGTAAGAATCTTCCTAGATAATCTAAATTGGCCTTGTGTGACTCGTACTAAGGGTGTGACAACATCTGAATCTTTTGTTTTAAAATGCATCTCTATCTGTATTCAGATTTGAACCAGATCTGAACTGGGTCCAGGCCAGAACTTTTCTATTTGCTTGTTTTTGTTTAGTTTTAAAATGAAATATGAACTATACTGCTATGGAAAACTATTTAAAAAACTCTTTAAAACAATTTCTAAACTCTAATCTAAATATTATTCATTATTTAAAAAAAAGTCAAATTATTTTTTAAAAAGGTAAAAAACAGTATGGCTGAAATAGTTTTAAAAAATGTAATTAAAAAATAATGCATTTAAAAATTAATTTCTAAACATTTTAAATATTTTTTGCAACAGTTTAGGCCTGTTGCACAACAAAAAGATTTTAAAAAAATTGGAAACCAAAACAACACTAAAAGATAGTTTTAAAAGAACTGAATTATATTTAAAAGAATAAATTTCATTTATTTATTTATTTGTTTGCTTTTTTAAATGACAATAGTCATAGGAAGTTGTCTCAAATTTTAATAAAATATAATAAAGAGCTTTAAATTAGTCCGTAAGCACAAACACTATGTATGAAAGGATTAAAGACATAAAATACATACAATGCATGTTTTACCCCAGCAAAGTTTTACATTTTGTCTTGATGACATAGCATCTCTTTAGTTTTACAACAGAAACACTTATCTTTTATCACAAAACATTCATATAAAGGTGCCCTAAGCAGTGTCCAGGACACTGTACTCCACTAAAACAAGTACCCCACTAATGGGGCAGCTGTGGGCTTGTAGCTTGTGACCAGTTCAATCCCTGCAACCAAAATGCCATGACTGAAGAGCAAGGCACCTAATCCCCAACTGGTCCCTTGGTGCCAAGGATAGGGGCTGCCCCCTGCGCTGGGCAAGTGTGCTCACTGCCCCCTAGTGTGTGTCTGATTGCATAGATGGGTTAAATGCAGGGGGCAGATTCCTCTGTGTGCAACCACGCTAGGCCAGTAGTTCACATCACATTCACTAACAGTGTAATGATACTTGGTTACATACTTATTCTCATATACACCCTCAACATTGTGTCTATGAGTACAGTAAAGTTTTCTTTTGTTTTAGTTAGTTTGTTTATTAGTTTTAAGTAAGTATCTGAAAGCTTTTAGGGTATTTTTTTTCTATTCATAAAATTGGCAGCCATGCTCTTATTTATTTATTTATTTTACTTTACCAGTTGGCAGTTTATTGACCAGTTTCCACATAATTCAATACTAGCTTTCAAAGCACTATTACGGTCCAAAAACACCAGCAGCGTCCACCTCAGGGAGCTGAATTTGCAAGAGCCACAGGAAACCAGTGACGTATTTGTGCAGCAGGAGTTCACAGCCTACAGGCACACAGAGGGGGTGCTGGCCCCCGTGTCTCCCACACGCACACGCAAACCTGCTCGTTACGTGATCGACATATGCTCGGGGCCGATCCAAGGCTGTCATTTGCGCAAAAAAACCACAGGGCAGACGATAAGTCAGTTTATTCTCCAGGACACAAAACATGTGCTGTTGAATACAATCGAGACTTTTTAAAACGCTACACCTCAAACTAACATGAGCCTTTCACAGCACTGGGAGACTATTCATATTTAGAAAGTAACTGTAATATTAAAGGCATTATAAACAATACATTACAAGGTAATAACCTATGTGCAATTATGCCTTGGTTGACTGTTTTATAAATCTCCATTTTTTATCCCTATTAATGATTTCTGAATGCCACCTAGATTATTTTTTTCCAAGAAATATTTTTTATTATCAGTGTAATTACTGCTAACAAAATTAAATCAGCATTAGCAGATTTATACTGCAACATTTGCAGGGACTTGAGAACGCCTTAGATACACTTCCCAGAAATAAAATCATGGATTAGCTCCTTATATCTTATCATATGCATAGTATATAGTTTGTTTCAAATGCAAAAGCTTCTTGTACACCAGTTTAATACTTGGTAGGTCCCCCACAGGAGCATAGGTGTGCAGAATTATGACACGGCACAGAATCCACAAGATTCCGAAAATATTCTGCAGGCAATGAAATACTATACTTCCTACAGTCAAGTCTACAATTCTGGGATCTGGAAATGGCAAAACCCCAAACTCAGATGAGTATTCATCCAACCATAATTTGTTGTCACTACACACGTGTGGTGGTGCATTGTCTTGTTGGAGAAGGCTAAACCCATCGGAATGAATGCAGAACATGAGCAGGTATAACTCATCAGAAAGGAGACACACATAGTGTTCATCTGTCAGAGACTTTTCTAGACGTACCAGGGGCCGTTGTATGTCAAACCCATATTATGCATGGACATATTCCACAATGGTATAGTATGTAAAATATTACATTCTGCATTCTGTATGTGTATAATGTATGTGTACATTGAGACATGACTGAAGTCCCCTTGAATACGGTAGCTAACACCCAACTGCTCCGCAGATACTATGGATAGGGCTGCTCACCACTCTGGGCATATGCGTCACTGTCATGTAGTGTGTGTGTGTTTTACTGCATGGGTGTGTTAAATGCAGAGGTCAGATTCCTCTGTGTGCAAGCACAATGGGCAATGAGTGGTACAAAAAAGGCTCTGTATCATTAACAGTGTATAAATGTGCGATAAATTTGTAAGTCTGTCTTAAACTTTGTCTGAAAACCTTTCTTTACTCTATTACCTCCCTACAAAGGTTTTCAGTGGTATTCTTAATCTGTGACCCAGTGTATCTGTATCAAGATGTAATAATCAACAAAGACCTTTGGAATAACAGCATCTGCTAAATTACATAAATATATACATTTTCCAAAGATCTTTTGCATGATGTCTTATGTATTTATATTTAATTACATTCATATTTTTTAAGCTACCCTCATAGTTATATGACACATTGTACTGTGTAATATACAGTATGATGGCTTCCAAATTTTCTTGAAGGACACTGCGGATGGTTCGACATAAAAATGAAAAACAATAAAGATGGCTGTGGATGGTCTTTCTTGGAAACTCTCAGATCTGTAACTGCTACGACAGACCTGTAACTTTCACACTCGAGTCTCCATGAATGAACAGTCAATAAATTCAACCAAATTACTTCAAAAGACTTTGTGATAAAATTGATAATGAATTCAGAAGTAACTCAGATACTTATAGTCATCACTCATTAGCAGTGGGGTCTCTGGCACAGAAAGCCTGGTGGGGCACAATAAATAACAAATGGACAGCAGCCAAATTGTCAGTTAAAAACTACACTGACACCTACTTGCACGGTAAATCCAAACATAAATGCACACATAAAGCAGGAGTTATGAGAATAGGAAAGCAAAGGTGGAGCAACACAAGCACTCCAGCAAAAAGCAGCTAAAAAGTTGTCTCTAAAGAAAATCTCCAGAAATTTGTGCAAAAAGTGAAAGAAAGTGAACTATTTTGCCTTACTGTGTTTTTGCACACAGAAGGAATGTGACCTCCGCATTTAACCTATCCATGCAGAGAAACACACACACACCCCAGTGAACACTAGGGGGCAGTAAACACACTTGCCCGGAGCGGGGGGGGCAGCCCCAAACCACAGCGCCCAGGGAGCAGTTAGGTGCCTTGCTCAAGGGCACCTCAGTCATGTCTTGCCCTGGGTGGGTATCAAACACACGACCTTCCGGTCACGGGACAAGTTCCTTAACCACTTGGCCACGTGGATTGAGTGTGTCATCAAAAATAAAACAAAAATAAAGGTGAACCTGCTAAACATTTAAAAAAGAAAAGAATCTCAGTAATAAAAGGTGTACTGACATTTGGGTCTGTATTTTTAATATAGTCAATCTAAATTGTTAGTTTTTCATTTTACAGTTAGGTAATACAATTGTGAATTATTTGACATTTAAGCAAAATTGCACATGCAAATTGGATGTTCTCTCTTCTGGGACATACTGTATTTCTGTAAAGTTGCTTTGTGACGACATGTGACATACAATCTAAAAGCAGGGTCCAAATACAGACACAAGGTCAGGAGATCAGCAAAGCAACATGCCCAAGCAAAGACCAGGTTGTCAAAAAAATATCAGGCTGTTCTGAATACCAAGGATTGGTACAGGAAAAGGAAAAACCAAATACTTGGCGAAGGAGAAACACGATGAGCTGGGTTTAAATAGTCAAACTGAAACAGGGTTAATACAAAACAGGTGAACATAATCAGGAACATAAAACAGGTAGGAAAAACACAACTAAAATTCAGGGGGTGGAGAACTGGTAGGAAACGAAGTATTCAGGCTGGGTGTGGTCATCATGTCTGGCCACCATGAATCCTAGTGTTTTCACCAGGAGTCTTACTTACAACTGTCAATGGAGGGAAAATTGTTCTAGTTAAATGAAGCAAACGTGCCTGACATTATGTGGAAATATGAAGTTAATGTAATCATTATTTAGATATAAACAATTATACTAGCTTTCCTCTACCTACCTGTGTAAGAAGACCAAATCACATGGGTTTATTTTATAGCTGAGAGTATAGAGAACTACTAATTGGTTTAAAGAAGTAAGCAAGGCAAAGGGTGGAAATATTTATTGAGGATATATAAGGCTATAATAGTGTTAGACTTGCAATGCCTTGTTGCTGTAAATGAATTAAATCTTTATTGTATTTTAATGGTATACAAACTTTTGCATTTAAACTTACCACAGTTAAATCTGGAAATGTTTCTAACCCTTTTCTCTTTTTTTTGTCCTTATTATGTAGAAAAAGAGCAAGCTGCACTACCACATCGCAGTCATTATAAACTACCTTGGCCACTGCATCTCGCTCGGAGCGCTGCTGGTTGCCTTCATTCTCTTCATGAGGCTGAGGTGAGTTAAACCCTCGCCTGTGTTCTGCTCGACCTCTGGTCCTGCAGCCTCGTATAGTGTGTCTAATTGTTTTTTGCATGAAACGTGTTCCTGACTCAGCATTGCACACCATGTTAGCAGATTTTAATGAAATGTTTACATTGTTAAAATAGAAACCGTTACCTCTGAGCATATATATATATATATATAACGAGTAGCAGCGTGGGGATTAGTTCTCGGGTTCACCACAGGAGATTCGAATTTCATTGCACATTAATTACTCAAGCATGGGAGAAAAAAGGCTGCAGGATAAAATAATGAAATCAAGACCTGGTATTATAAAAGAGATCCAGAGCAAGAAAATCAGAATGAGTGAGAGTTACAAAAATGAGTGGCTCTACAAAAATCTCACCCAACCCTAGCACATGGATGGCATCCCAGATGTGTTTAATAACATCTTGTGACTTTGGTGGGAATGGTAAAACCCATAGAACTCAGATGACTTTTGTTCATCTAACCATAATTTGGCGTATCTAGGTGTGTGTGGTGGCACATTGTCCTGTTAGAAGAGGCCAAACCTATTAGAATGAATGCAAGACATGTACAGGTACTTACATAGCCTCTTAGAGATGTTTGTACCAGGGGTCCCATGGAATTCCAGATAAACAAACTTTATATTATGGAGCCACCACTTAACTGTACCTGTTTTTCTGGTATTTTAGAGTCTATAAAAACCGTTTGATTGGTGTTGATTGATTCACATTGAATGTGTTGACATATATATTGAGCACAATCCCTCAAAATTTATCATTTGACAAAAATGAACAAGTTCGTCCCATTTCCCAAAATATTAACAATACAAATTAGCTGTCTTATTTATGCCAAATAAACCCTGACCAGGCAGTTACTAAGGATGAATGAATGAATGAACATTGTAAGTACTCGGTATGTAAATACTCATTTAGCCCCAACCCAAACCCCAAGCCTATGTTGTTTACCCCATGTGCTATATCTGCTACTTGCACACACACACCGTTCCAAATCTCATGTTTTTCGATTCTCTGCTAGTTATGTGTTCATATTCAATTACATTCCAACTACAAACAAAGAACAGATTAGCGATCTTTCCCTCCAGCACTACAGTTAAAGGGATAATCACTGCCATGATCATGACTCTAAAATTGGACTTCCTGGGTTGCCTCCCAGGCCTTGAATTATCAGCATGAGGCAGGTCATTGAAGGACTTCATTTTGGCAAGATCTCGAAAGCAGTGTCAAAAAGTTCCAGGAACAGTGCACTTGGGCGAACATAGTGTTGGCCACACAATGTGCCTTATTGCAGCTTCAAGTACAAAAGCATGCAGTTGCTATGAAGCGCTAATGTTTCCTAATAAGTACAGTTGCTTTTAGTACTCTCCTGCAATAGTTTTATGTTATGCTTCATTGACGTCATATAGAGCTGACTGGTATTAACGATACCAATTCAAACTTCAGATTCAAAATCTGAATATTCAGAGCTTTCTGAATGTCAAGCCCAGAAGTGGGAAAGATCGTGACATGAACATATAAGGCATCCAAGTCTGTAACACTCCAACACTCATTCTGTTCATTCAATAAGAAATAGTTTCCACTGATTGACCCTTCTAACACAAATGATTCAGAAGTACTTAGCTCTTTTTTTTTTTTTTTTTTTTTTTTTCGATTGCAAAGAACTTTCATGAATTTAGTGCAGATTGAGTTCTGGCATAAAAAACACTCAACAACTTTGAGTTCTCTAGGTCATTTTATCTTCAGATTAGTTTTGCTTGATTAATCTGGGCAAGAAGTCCCATCTCATTTGGAGTCGGATGATTAACCTCTGCCTCCTCCAGCTAAGCTCCTAAATCCAGTGCATCATGGAGGAATTTTGATTTTGGAAGACAGAGATCAAGAACCTTTACTCCAGTCCAGATCTGGTCTTATCTTATGAATAAAACCAGGCTTTGATATTCAAACATAGCCTTAAGACTATACAGAGGAAGCAGAACTTTTAACTAGGCTTGTTAGTCTTTTATACGGTTTTCCATCTGGAGCTATTTGTCTGTGTTTCTAAAAGTTTCTGATCCCTGTTGCGTTATGGAGCCTGTTTGGAAGCTGGTACAGATGCTGAAAGGCATGTGGTGAAGAGGAATGTGTTACCTTTTAATAATACTGTCTAATAATATATTTTACTAGGATACAGGAGTGGACACTGTTGAACAAATGGTGCCATGTTTCTACCTACCTAAAATTTAGCCAGTAGTTGAGTCAGTCCTGAGCATACATCACAATCGGCATCGCGTCTGACACCCTCATATCCACCATCACATCTGCTATCACATGTACCATATTTGCAGTTACATTCATCATTATATCTGCTACCATATCTGCCAGCATATACACCATCACATCCACTATTACACTCACCATCACGTCTGCCATCACACGCGTAACATTCAACATCATATCTGCCGTCACATTCATAATCACATCCACCGCTATATCCGCCATCACATCTGTCATCACATTCATCACATCCACCGTCATATCATCTATTACACCGACTACCACTCCCATTACATCCATCATCATATACACCATCAGATCTGCCAGCATATCCTCCATCATATCTACCGTTACACTACCCATCACATCCACCATCACATTCATTGCACATCTCCCATCACATCCTACATTACATCCGTCATCATATCTGCCATCATAGTCACAATCTCATCTACTAGTCTTTGTTTGCTTATTTACTAACTGCAAAAATAATGAATTCATCCCTTAATGTATAATATTCATTCTGTCATGATAGCCCCAGATTCTAAACATAGCCCACCACAACACACCATCTCCACCCCAATCCTCACCCCAATACTAACAATGTACAATCACACAAACATATCCCCAGCCTTTATACAGTATACATCCGCTCGACTTCGGTTGCGTGTGCAGTAATGCTCAAGTACGCAAGCAAATGTAACAAGAATGATATCTGTAACATTAACAATGTGAGCATCTACATTGATGAACAATAACATTCTGTAAACAGTGGCACCAAGTACACGCTGCTCTCCCCAGCTGCGACACCAGCTTAGAAAAATGGATATTAATGATCTGTTACTGATGGCGCAGAGAAGCAAAAATAAATAAATAATCGTCTCATCTACTATTAACAATAACAAAACCTATACCACTGATTCTGAGGGTGAACTGCATCCTAAATGTCTATATAAGTAAAAAAAACACTCATGCATTCATTCTTATGGATTTGTCCTTTTCCAACAGGACGATGTGCCACCACACACGCCTAGTATGTTATTTATCGCATACAGAGTATTTCAAAAAATGGCCCATACAAATTTCTGCACTCTTACCCTAGCATGGAGGACCTACTGAGTATTAGACTGGTGTGTAGTTTTGTTTTTTTTTGCGACTTCAGTGTAGGACATAGTGTATGGCGGTTCATCTTTTAAATTAGCAACCATGTGTTTGCATAGTCATATCCTCACAGGAGCACACCGAACATCACATGCAGTAAGATCAAAAATCAATCCTGAACGAAATTCGCTTTTATGAGACCGCGGCGGTCGGTTGATGCGGCATGGGCCACACCAGGGCTGGAGTGTACCAGCTGTGAAAGTTTAAGACGTTTCTACAGGCGTGAAGCAAGGGGAATTGGAGCTGGGCAAATGGCAGCAATCTCTCTCTCTCACTCAGGCATTGAAGTTTAAAAAAGCCATGACTCATTGAGCGGTGGAGTGAAAGATAACCTCACACTGCCTCAGGTCAGGACTATGGTGGCAAGGAGCTGTCTACATCCAGTGATTCACTTGGTGGGTCATTAATGTTATACTGAGGTGGCTTGCTGCATACTGTGAAACAGAAGATAATTGAAATATTTAGCAAGACACATGCAGTAGACAGAAGGAAAATGAAATGTTTCTTTCTTGCATTACACTTACTTTATATCTTACATTATACTTACATTAACCACATTAAATTCATATGATTTTGAACAACTATGAGGCAGCGACACATCAGTGGTTAAGGCACTGATCAGAAGGTTGGGGGTTCAAGCCCCAGCATCATCAAACTGCCACTGCTGGGCCCTCAAGCAGAGTCGCTGTATCACGGCTGACCTGTTTTCTAACCCCAACTTTCTAACAGGCTGGGATATGAAGACAAAAGAATTTCACTGTGCTGCATTTTATATGTGGCAAACAAAGACTTCTTATTCTTTGTCTAACCAAGGACAATTTGTTCGAATTTAATTTGACTACATACAAATTAACTTACAAAAAAGGTACAAACACTAACCTTATCACAAGCCTTAACATTATTCCCAACCTACATATACATAAGAGTCATGGAATTGTTTAAAGTTTCCTAGCGGGAAAACCCAAATCTACAGAGCAGTGATAAAGCAAGACTATAACCTAGAACATGGGTGGCCCGCAGTGTAATTATATTTGGCCTGCGAGGAAATATCAAATTATTATTGGAGCTGGCCCGCCGGTATTATACAGCGCATTCATCACTTATACTACAAATCCCATAATGTTGTTTTGGCGCTGTACTGTTGTTTTGGCGCTGATGACATCATTAGCGTGCTCCCGTTTGGTGGACGCGACCGTTGTTGCAAGCCGGGCGAGTCGTCCACCCGGGGTTTTAATTACGCGCCCAACTCAGTAGCGATCCGTGCTTCGGCAGGAAAGCCCCCGCTCATCCAAGAAAAGATGCCAGGTATC
>JAOVVF010000025.1:21796978-21807183 GCA_028565595.1 Duopalatinus emarginatus
ATATTAAGTTATATAAGCGTTGCTTGTTCCATATTCAATGTTAAAGCAAAACTTGTATGGATCCATATTAAAAGGTTCATTTGTTCAACATTGGCCCACGGCTTTGTTTCATTTTAAATTTTGGCCCACTGTGTATTTGAGTTTGACACCCCTGCCCTAGAAAGTTAATTCATTTAAAATGCCTTATGTATGTATCTCAATGGTGCAGTGGGTAGTGCTGTCATCCCATAGCAAGAGCCCTGGGTTCGATTCCCTAGGCAACCAGGGTCGAACCTGTGTGGCGGTTGCACATTCTTCCCATTTCTGCATGGGTTTCCTCTGGGTGCTCTAAACCACAGTCCAAAGAAATACAGGAAGGTGAGCTGGAACTACTATTTTGTCCCTAGGTCTAAACGTGTGTGTGTCGGTGTGTCTGCTCTGTGATGGACTGTTGACCTGTCCAGGGTGTTTTCCTGCTGTCCGCCCAGTGAGTGGATATTATTCGAACGCTCTGCGTTTGCTGGATTCGTGCTAATGCTATTAGGATGATTTATTTATAAATCAGATCTTCACCTTTCTCAAAAGGTTAATAAAGGTTAATATGGGCATTTACCACATTCTGAGTCCAATACGAGGAGGTCCTCTGTTCTGCTATTTGTGGCCTCACTGACGTAGATAGGTTCAGCAGGGGGATAGAGGCAGCAGACCTCGGAGCACATGGTCACTGTATGAGACGATGGCGCGCAGCCAACTTCCTGCCAAGCACCACGTGGACGCAGACCTCTGTCTCCAACAAAGCCCCAGTATGAGGTGCTACTAGTACATCTGCGCATCATTTGTGTAGCAGGATGTTGTTTCATAAGAGCACCGATGCTGCAGGGATTGTGCCAAGCAGAGAGGACGCTCTAAATTAGACTTCCTGTAGAGGACACAAACCTGACTGTCTTAGGGCACGTTTATATTTCGGACCAGTTTGTGACACCGTTATGCATTTTCTTTACTCTGCGTAAACAACAGGGAGTCGGTTAAGCTAAAGATTGGCAAGGAACAAATTATTCATGAAAGGACAAGCGGAAAGAACCACAGCAATAAAACCTGAGTAATAAAGGGGAGGTCTGGAGCAGACAGCTGCAGTAATGAACTCCCTTTAATGCAGACAAATGCTCCTCAGCTTATGTAGGGAATGAGGACAATGGTTTTTGCGAAATTCAGACGCAAATTTTTTTTTATTTAAAAGTGCTGAATCCTGTCAACAGAATGTAATGAAAATTTAATTAAAACATTTACTACATGACCAACCATTTGTGGATACCCAACCATCACACCCATACCCAGTAAACACAGAATGTCCAACTAATATTAGTCTATAGTTCTCCTGTGGTTAGTTTGACAAAAAACTGGCACAGTGGATTATCCGTTGGCACAGTTAATGGTTAATGCCATTTATGACACAACCCTTCCATTTTATCCAGGTGTGGGCCTGGCATTAATTGTGCCCTGGCCTGTGCACCCCCAGTGGCAGGGTTGCTGCCCAACATACGGATCAAAACCCACTCATAAACCCTAAGTTTATAAGTGCCATGCTCCATCTACTGATATAACCTGGCATTATTATATTATATTATATTATATTATATTATATTATATTATATTATATTACTTACATAAATGTTTACCTCATCTGAACAGATGCATAAATGAATCTGGCGAGTTTAGCCAGCTGTTAGTAAAGCAGGATCGGCTCATGCCAAAGTGACAGCTGAAATGCAGCGCTGTGGGCACTGGCTCCGACTTTTCCTCCTAGTGCCAACATCAACATTTCAACAACTCATCTGACAGAAACCACACATAAACAGCAAAGCCGGCTTTGTTTTATATGCCAAAGCTTGTTTGTGGTCTACTGCCAAATCCAGGAAATAATTAAAGTTCTAAATGCTAAAGCACATATTTTATAGAGAACAGCAAAAAAAAAAAAAAAAAATAGCAGTAGCTGGGTGCACAACAAGTTTCTGTTCATGTAATCCATTCCACTTAGCTTAGGCCAGCCTCCGCTTTACACGCTATTACATGCAATTAATCGCCACTTTACTGTGGAAAAAGTGAACATTGTGAATAATTGTCATAGTCAATCCATTACATGGTGCACACTCAGGTTAATAGATTGGTATTAATACTATTAGTGATTTCTCTATTACTTTAGTCCAGACACATGCTCAGATTCCTACCAAGGAGAGCATAACTTCCTCTATATCCTTGCCAGTTCCCATTATTAGGAATTTAAAATGCCTCTTAAACATCCCATTGAGGATTACCAGTACAGGGACACACATGTACTGGTGCTTTGCTTTTGATCTGTTGGGTTTTTTTTTAGAGACATTATATTCAAATGGACAGCACCAGTGGTTCCCAGCAAACACAGACCAGTGAACAATTATTAGTCTATTGGTCTCCTAAGGTTAGTTGTTCAAGAACCTTCTCTTCTCTCAGTGTTTAGAGCAGTGGAATGTTGTCAGAAGTTAGAGGAACATTCGAACATTCCCCAAAGGTTCTACATAGGTATATGACAAACGTTTTCAAACTAAAAAAATAAAAATAAAAATTAAGATCACAGTAAAAACCAAACAAACCTGTAAGGAACATTCAAAGAATGTTTACAGCTCCAGAGTGGTTTAATCATGAATCTGGGTTATAGTCCAATTTGGAGTATCTCTTCATAGGGTTGTAGAACTTGAGTCTGGTCTCAAGATGTTTTCTGTATTGACTTAGAGGTATATTAGACTTGACATTCGGACATTTTGAAATAACTTGGACTTGTCTGGTCTTGGGCATTGGTATCCCATAAAATCAGATTATTTAAAAATATTTATGTATTGTTCCTGTTGGGTTTTTTTTCCTGCACAGTGATTGACAAGAAGTAATTCCTTCTTCTGTATAACTTAATCATCTGCCTGATGTTTGCTCGCACAATACACAAATAAAGCCAACAAGTTGATTCAAACGTTTGGCCCTGACCAAGATTCAATGATTTTCACTCATTCTTTTATGATGATTCAATTTAAACTTGGCCTTGACTATTTTTACTATTTTAAATCAGTCTCAGCTAGCTCAGTTATTGGACATGACAATGGTGGTCTTGACTACACCCCTATCTCTCTTGGGCTAGATGTGGACTTTTCCCATAAGTTCTTTGGTTTCTTCAAAATTCCCTAAAACATTAGGTGGACTTGTTACTCTTAGTTCCATCTAAGTGTTAATGTGTGTGGTCATTGTGTCCTGCAGTCGACTGACCATCAAGTCATGTTTTTATTATAGCCTTATGCTCAGTGTTCCTGGGGTAGACTGTGGATCCACCATGAACCTGACCAAAATAAAGCACTTACTGAATTTTATTGAAAGGGAGCAACATATATACCAGCATACCACCTCTGTGTATCTAAAGAATTCATTCTGACCTATCATACATAACAACAAATGATATTTTCTTTTCTAACTTCCAGTACTCGCATCCTTAGAGTTGTGACAAATGGTACGATCCTTATGGAAAATTCAAATATTTTTTTTTCCTCAAGGTTAAATGGCTGAGCTCTTTTTGTGAGAAATAGTGCAGTGATGAATTGTGTGAGCTGTAATTGGGTTCCATGCATAATGTTTCTTCCCTTAGGACCTTGGTCGATGCTTTTAGAAGGTTTTAACCTTGAGTGAAGTGAATGTATCAATAGTCAGCTTTGTGGTGCCATTGGGACATCGTCTTAGCAGTTGACTGCAAAATAATGACACTACAAGAATTATAATTTACGCCTTATTCAGAGTTTTAAAAGATACATTAATAGATTTGTATTGAAAGTTATCTTATGCAAGTTTTGGTAACAGAAAAAAATACTTAATAATAAAAAATACTTAAGAAAAATATTTTTAATATAATACAGACATAATGTGTGTGTCCATGGGTCTGTGTATACATACTAATTAAGAGCTAAACACAGAACAGGTGAACACAGTAAGACAAAAAATAACCAGTGCATGAGCAAGGACAGAAGAGAAACAAAAACAAAAATAAAGGCACATTGAAACAGAGAAACAAAAACAAAAAGCACATTGAAATTTAAGCAAAAGCATAAGATGAAAACTCAAAACAGGACACAATGAAAGCAGTGCATGTCATGGTTATCAGACAAAATTTGAGACGGTCTTCATGATCAGTGGATATAAATCTAAAATCTAAACATAAGATTATCTACTAAAGCAGGGGTGATTCTAGGGCAGAGAACGTTTGGACCCTTCAGAAGAAAGTGACATGCAAGTACAGATAGGTCCAGATGAAGAAGCAGGATGAACATAGCAGAAGTATAGCAACAACAGGAATCAGGCTGGTCTGGCAGGTGAGCAGATCAACAGCAGGGGATCAAGTCCCAGTGCATGTACAACGAGAGAGAGAGAGAGAGAGAGAGAGAGAGAGAGAGTCCGACACTATATTGTATACAGTATATGGAGTGCACTTGACTTTAAGCCTGAAAAACTTTGGTGTCATATATCATTGGGTACTTCCTTAAATGCATTATTTAATATAGTACACTATGTTATGTTTTACTATGTTATTATAAAGTGTAAAGATTAAAAAGGGTGGAAAATGCTGTAAGGTCTAGTAAATAATAATTTTGTGTGTATATTTATACTGTCCCAAACATATAGCAGAGTTTAGCCATGACTATGTTAATTTAATTGTTGGACTGTCAATATGTATAATAAAATAATAATATGAGTTTTCACTTTGCATAGTGTATTTTATAGATAAATTTCATAAATATTCATCACAAATGGCATAAAATAAAATATTATACCAAAAAGAAAAAACGTATTTCAACTGGATATCTTGTATTTTATGTATATCTTTATATGATGTATATCTTTATAATTTTTATGCTTATAGATAATACTGATGGTAGTAACAATTAGATTATACTATGATATAAAATTATGCATTTTAACAGCAATTGCTCTCAAAGCACCAGGAAGAATTCCCAGCAACACGCTGTCCGTGTTTATCATTTCTAAACATTCCAAGATCAAGAGGATTTAACATAAGTGCTCCATCTTAAATGCATGTCTCCTGCAAATCCCCGTTAACTACAGCTGCGCTTCCTAATCCCTTCACTGCTGCCTCATCACTTCCAGTTATTTATATCTATTGATCCAAACCTACCTGCTCATATTTTGCAATTTAACAGACATTACATCATATAAATTTGAAATGGAATTCCAATAGCTTCATCAGTTCTATTCATAAACATCTCTCTTTCATACACAGTTATAAATATCTCTTTTATACACAGTAATATACACATATGTGTGTGTGTGCGTGTGAGTGTGTGTGTGTGTTTGTTTGTGGGTGTGATCACACATTATATTTCTGTATGGATGCAGGGGGAGATGACAGAGCAAGGGAATGCTTGAGGGACGTCGAACAGGTCACACACAGTGCATTTACAGAAGGATTTAATAAATGATCAGTGTCATTTGCTGAGGAGAAATGTCACAGAGCTTCAGAGAGAAAGCAATGATGTGTATTGAGCATACTCAGGACCAGCTAGTAGAAGAAAGCTAGCAGGGATGAGCTTTTCCTATCTTCAGGAAAAAAGAAAACAGGAAAGGAAAATATTTTGACATAGAGATCGTCTCATTTGTCATTTCTTAAAAAGGCAACATGATAAGAATAAGTACATGCCTACGTTAGAAGCTGATTACTTTCTAGTCCAGATAGTAGATTCACACAGCCTACAAGTCTATAGAACTCTCGTCTGGTTTTGAGTTTTCTGTCTGTAGGCATCTTGGCATTCATGCTTGTAACTGTTCTTGTCTGGTTACAATATATTTGCTCATTTTGTGCAATCACCACTTTTACTACGGACCGTTGCAATATAACTAATGTAGCACACTACTGCACAATGTACATAGCTTATACATTTCTGAATAGTTTGTATTTTATATTTTATTTTATATCATTTCTATTGCATGCTTAATTTGATCTGTATTATCTGTCTATTTATACTTTTCATACTTTTGTACTCTGAAATCCAATGTGGGCAGCAAAGTAGGAATTTTATTGTACAAGGAAACTGGTTTCCTTACTGCGCATATGATAATAAATCTTTCAATCTTTGAATGCTTGGCTCTGGTCTTGGACTTGACCACCAAACAAGCCTTTTCTCTTCTGTAAAATAAAGCCTTATAATTGGCAAAGTGCACAAATAAAGCCGATCAGTTTAACAGAAGCTTGGCCTTTACAACATTTATGTTGGTTTTAGTTCTCAGTCTTGCTATTGACTTGGTCTGGGCATGCTTATAACTTTAGTCGAGCTTGAGGTCCTGTTTCTTGGATTTGACGATGGAGGTCTTCGTTACGACCCTACTGTTTAACATATTTGCTATTCAGACGAGATGATTTTTGACTTGAAAATTTTGATTTTAACTTTACAATTTAGACTTTAATACACAAATGGTGGTCCTTGCACCCTGCCTGGCCAAAAACAACATATTTTCAGTGGCATTGTTTCAACAACCTTGTGCAACATCAGAACATTTATTCCTATCCAGAGATGCATTCATTTTTGGCTCATTTGTTGTTGGCGCCCCATAATGTCTTCTCCAGCACAGCCCAAAGACCTTTATTGAGGGGTTAAGGTAAAAATCCTGCGTGAAAACGATTCCTCATGCTCCCTGAACCACTCTTTCACAATTGGAATCTCAGCATTGTCGCCCTAGAAATATCCCCATACAATCCGGGTAAGAGAAAATCCATCCATGTTACAACCTGCTCATTCAGTACATTCAGGTTCTCAGGTAACTTCATTTTATTGCCGCATAACATTACTAAGGCTTGACCTGGCCAAATAAAGCAACACCAGACATAGCACTGCCTCCAAATCCAAATCCAACGCTGACTTTTATAGGCCAGGCTGTGTATATAATGCATGGGAAAAATATTAAATAGTCTTTAAAGTCATCAGATTTATTTAGATTACACATGACAGATTGGTCAAGTCAGTATTGTTGTTGTGTTTTTTTCACAAAGTCATCTGATATTTTTCAGGAGAAAAAAATATTAAAAACTGAACCTATGAAACTATGTTGCTTGCATAAGTATTAAGACACTTCAGATTACTACAGTACTTTGTAGAACAACCATGTGCTGGCATAACATGCATGCAGTATGTCTATAAGAGTCCATACCAGTTTTGCACACCTTTTGGGATTCATTTTCACCCCTTCATCCTGGCAGATTTGCTTCCGGCTCTTTCGGTTGGCTGGACAGAAATTGCCACAGAATTTCAGTAGGATTCAAATCTAAACATTTGACTTGATCACTGTAGAACATTCACCTTTTTCTTTTTAACCGCTTTAGCATTTCTTCAACCTTGTGTTTGCAACCATTGTCCTTTTGAAAGTTTGAATCTAGCTTCAGTTTTTGTTTCCAGACTGAACCAGGTTCTCTTACAATATTCAACAATTTTGCTCCATCCATATTCCCTTTCAGTTATGAAAAGAAGTCTGGGTTCTTTGGGCCAAACATGTCCTCAAAGCACAGTGCTACCACCAGCCGTACCACGGGGCAGTTGTGGCCGGGGCAGCCGTGGCCTAGTGGTTCGGGAACCGGTCTCGTGACCAGAAGGTCATGGGTTCGATCCCCACCCAGGGCAAGACACCTTGAGCACCCATCTCCCCTAACTGCTCCCCAGGTGCTGTGGTTTGGGGCTGATCCCTGCTCCGGGCAAGTGTGTTCACTGGTGTGTGTGTGTTTCACTGCACGGATGGGTTAAATGCGGAGGTAACATTCCTTCTGTGTGCAAACACAGTAAGGCAAAATAGTTCATTTTCATTTCAGCATGTTTCACTGTAGGGATGGAGTTACTTAAAGTATGTCATATATGGGTTTGCACAAAAATATTGTGGATTTATTACTTTAAACAAATTTGATCAAATTTAGAGGGTTTGGTTGGTTGAATACTTTGTTGTACTTTGCTGTAGTTGCTACACAGACATAGAGAAGATACTCATACAAAAATACTCAAACAATAAAAATGAATGCATTTCTGGATATTACACAGCCGGATAAAAACGATTGGTTTTGTTGCAAAGAAATATTAGTTTGACATCTTGGAAATGCAGAGTCGATAGAAGTGTATCGAACTTAATAAGTTAGCAAGTTCTACACAGATGTTAGACCAAAAGCCTGGCACTAAATATAGCTCTTCTTCAAAGCTAGTGTGTACAGCTGTTTCTCTTTACACACTTTAACTTGATTTAGAGTGCTAGGTTTCAGCGTGCTGGTTCTATTAGAGATGATCGAAAGTGAATCAAAGCCAAGCTTCGAATCAAGACCAAAAGCAACGTGGGGGTGAGGACAAGACCATAGCTGAGGTTACAGAGCCTGAAATAAGACAACTTACATGTTGATTTACACCATTTTGGAAGTACATAATAGCCAAGGGAGCCCACAGGAGTGTTTTATGGTGTTTATAAAAAAAAAAACACATTCTCCAGCTAGTGCAAATAAGTCATGTGCTAAGAATAAAATTAGCCTTTTAGTTAGAATAATGGTAACGAGGACAGTTAAGGAAACTGAGAATGTTTTTCAGTGTAGGTTAGTAAGTCTTTAATAAAGCTTGGACCACAAAAATAACTATAAAATCATCAATCAAATATTTGTGCACTTTCTTACTTTGCACAAATAACAGTTAGATAATCTATAAGTCACAAACACAAATGTAAAAAATAAAATAGCCTCACTGCCATTCCACTTTCATTCCATCAGCCACCACACCTCACCTCTACTCCACTCCAGCCCAGATTTTACAACATTCACACACCTGACTTTATTCACACCTGCTTCCGATTTATCACTCTGTATTCTTAAACTGCTTATGCATACACACACGTCAAGATTTTTGCTGTATGTGTGTGTGTGTGTGTGTGTGTGTGTGTGTGTGTGTGTGTGTGTGTGTGTGTGTGTGTGTGTGTGCAGCGCTATGCAGTATTTTCTTGTTGTTTCCCTGGTGTTGACCTTTTTAGCCTTTTATGTTTTATATTTTTGTGTTGTTTTCTGTTTTGCTCTGACTCTTTGACCTCCTGCCTGTTGATTTGGAATCAGAATAGTGACTAAGCTAAATCTCATTTCACTGACTGTATTTTACAAATTTAAACATTAGAAATTTAAAAGCTTGAAAGCAATAACAGGAGTCACTAAGAAACGAGAAGAATGAACATAAAAACACTGGGTATGCGTCTTTATGCTATAAATTATCCTTTTAGTCCAAGTTTGGATAGTGGATGCTATCTCAAATCCATTGTCACAATCTTCATCGCCTAAATTGCCTCTAGATGTGAATGAGCATCTACAGGCCTCCCTTCAGTGTATTTTTTTATTTTACACTTTGTGTTTGTAGTTAAGACTTCAAAAGTTTACTGTTTATGAAAAGGGTAACACTTTAAATTACAGCCCACATATTCCTGGGTAAGTACAGAGTAAGTACAGTGTAAGATACCATAAGTAGAGGGGATGATACTAGAAATATGTGGTTATTACCGGGTATCTTGCGATTATTACTGGGTATCTTACAAACTTTTTACAAATAACACACACCATAAGTACGGAGTAAGTTATAGGGATGATACTAGAAATATGTGGTTATTACTGGGTATCTTACAGGTATGATACAGGAAAGCACTGGGTATTAAGCTGCACTTTAATTTGCAGCCCGCAATTCCATTATTACAGGGTACTTACAGGTATGATGCAGGAAAATACTGGGTATTAAGCTGCACTAACATAACACTTGAGGGTTAAATTCTGGGGGTGCATATTTACATTATTTTCTGAGTTGTGAGCACAGGAGAAACATTTCATAATGAGTCAGCTGTGTACATATAATGCCTCGGGACATACAGGCTAAATAGTATAAAATATCTACAAAGTATGTGCTGATGATTATTATGGTCAGTCACTTGCATAACTGCCATACTTTTAATTCAACTTTGTAATTGAATATAATAATATAATTCTGCTTAGCAGTACAATGGATTTGGAACATAGTTACGTGTGTTTGTAAAATGTTTGTAAGATACCCGGAAATAACCACATATTTCTAGTATCATCCCCTTTACTTACGGTATCTTACACTACTTACTCTGTACTTACCCAGTAATATGCAGGCTGTAATTTAAAGTGTTAC
>JAOVVF010000025.1:21886521-21897096 GCA_028565595.1 Duopalatinus emarginatus
ATTAATTTATTTATCTATATATCTAGCTATTAATCTGTCTCTATTTATCCATCTATCTGTTCATTTATCTATCTATATTTATTCATTTATATTTTTTGCTTATTTATGTATTTATTCATCTATCTGTATCTATATATGTATTGGTCTGTTCATCTATTGATTTATTTATCTCCCTATTTTTTTTATCTATCTGTCTTCATTTGTCTGTCTATATACTCATTTATCCATCTTATTTATTAATCTATCTGTTTATCCATTTGTCTACATATGTCTACTTATCTGTCTTTATGTTCATTTGTCTATCTATTCATTTATCTGTTTATCCATCTGTCTGTTCATTTGTTTTTACTATCTATTCCTTTTTCTGTTTATTCATTCATCTGCATCTATACATCTACCCGTTCATCTATCCATTTATTTATCTGCCTATTTATGTATCTGTCTGTCTTTATCTAGCTATTGTTCTGTCTGTATTAGTCCGTTCATTTATTCATCTATCTATTCATTTTTTTTTTCATCCATCCATCCATCTATCTATTTGTTAATTCATATATCTGTTCAGCTTTTCACTTATTTGTCTATCTATCTATCCATCTATTTATCCAGCTGTCTGTCTAAATCGCAGATGCCTATGTTCCAATAAACTAGTCCTACCACCTCTCATTTGTCTATCTAACGTCTTCATACATCGATAAACCATTCTACTTAATTTTAACACATGTATCTAATTATTTATCATTGCATACTGAATATCATAAGAATATGTCATTAATGAATAGGTCTAGGATGTATTTCTTATGACTTTTTTTTTTTTGTCCTGAACAATAAAAATCATTAATCTGTAGTAATATATGAGACAAAATTAAAGCATGTCTTTCTTTACAGGACCCTGACTCTCTGTTGCCATGGCAAAGCTATTCGAGTCTATTGGGAAGTTGGGATTGGCCTTAGCCATCGGAGGAGGCGTGGTAAACTCTGCTCTCTATAATGGTACAATACACTTTTCTGAGACATTATTGATATCTTAGTGATCTATTTTTATAAATAATTATACAAACTCTCTAGTAACACTGGTGATTTGTGGTTTAATGCTGTATCGGTGCTCGGTATCTGTCCTTCAGTTGATGCAGGCCACAGAGCGGTCATCTTTGACCGCTTTCGAGGAGTTCAGGACGCCGTGGTTGGAGAAGGAACACACTTCCTGATTCCTTGGGTGCAGAAACCCATCATCTTCGACTGCAGGTCGCGACCACGCAACGTTCCTGTCATCACTGGAAGCAAAGGTGAGCGATGTCCGGAAGAGAAAACAGACTGTCTGGATCTTGAGTGTGAAAGTGAACTGTTTGCCTAATGTACTAGCACGCAGAGAAATATGACCTCCAAATTTAACCCATTTGTGCAGTGAAACACACATGAACACTAGGGAAGCCCCAAATCATGGTGCCAGGGGAGCAGTTGGGGGTTAGGTGCCTTGCTCAAAGACACTTCAGCTGTGTCTTGTCCAAATCTGGGACCTTCCAGTCACAAGTACAGTTCCCTGACCACAAACTGAAGCTGCGCTGAAGGAATCTGGTCATGGTCCTGATGTTAGAGTAAAAAAATAATTGTTTTTTTATTACTGTTAACTTGGGGTGCTGAAAAATATAGATTCTGTAAATGATCCCGGCGATTCTACATTGATGCAAAATGCTGCTCTTACCCCCAGACGTACTGTGTCTCTCATTATGTATCCAGCCGGCCACTGTAGAAGAAGGTCATCTAGGCCACCGTAGAGCAAGCTAGTTAGCCAGCTCCCTTGCTAGCGGGCGCCATTCAGACAAAATTATACAAAATATAAATGCAGTAATGCACTATGACTTTAAAATCTGTATTTTATTTTATAAATAATGCGCAATGGTAAACTGGTAAGTCCATGTTTACTTTTGTATTAATATACTTGAAGTTATTTGTTTATTAATAGATTTTGTTTTGTTGAAGAAAAAGCCAGACAGCTAAGCTAACCTAATACTGGTCATTTAAGTTACCAAATTTTATGCACAATACTATATTTGGTATGAATTTAAAAGAATGCAAAAAGATTTGATACAGTGAGGAATCTAATGTATTGTTCTAAATAAATGTTCTATTTTTTTTTTACATTGTCTTTTCATCTTGGTAATCACATAATTTAAACAAAATTTATAACTAGACCGTTTGAATAGAAAAATCGTTCTTGAATCAAAAAACGATTCGGAATCGGATCGTAAGCCCAAAAATCGGAATCAAATCGAATCACCGGACACTGAGAGATTTACACACTCGTCGTTAAGAATATGAGGGTTCGTTTAACACCAATCTGTGATCTTTCATTAAACTGCAAAATTCTGTGATCATAAATGTGCACAAACACAACGTAACTCTGAGAATGGCTCAAGGTGGGGTCAAGGTGTGGATCTCTGTTTGCCTGAATGCGTCCCTGCCTGTGTGTGGCCTTGTCTGTCAGTTTCTGTGCATGTTGTTATGTGTGTACTTTTGGTGACCAAAAGTCCCCACAAAGGTACAAATAGCTAAATAAAGAAATAGACAGCCAAATAGTTGTCTTTACTGTACTAAGATTAGAGTTAGGCTTTAGGCATAGTATTATTTAGCTGTATTAGTAATTGTTAATGTAATGATGTGTGTGTGAATGCATGTGAAGAAAATATCTGGAGGCAGTACAATAATAGTATCCTATTCTAACCCTCTATTCTGCTTGTCAGATCTGCAGAATGTAAACATCACCCTGAGAATACTGTTCAGGCCTGTAGCCGGTCAGCTACCGAGGATCTTCACCAGCATTGGCGAAGACTACGATGAAAGAGTCCTTCCTTCCATCACCACTGAAGTGCTGAAGGCCGTCGTGGTGAGTGGCTATAGGTGTATAAAGAAATGTCTGTGTTTATAATGCTGAAGTGTAGAGTTGAACTTGTTGGTGTATGTGTGTCTTCAGGCCAGGTTCGATGCAGGAGAACTGATCACTCAGAGAGAGCTCGTGTCCAGGCAGGTCAGCGAAGATCTGACCGAGAGAGCGTCCACCTTCGGGCTGATCCTCGACGACGTGTCACTGGTGACTCGTCCTCCTCGTCTGTGTCTTGTTGATTTATTGTTGTTTTCTGTGCTGAACATATTTTCTAACTCTTGCTCCGTCTCCACAGACACATCTGACGTTTGGCAAAGAGTTCACGGAGGCTGTGGAAATGAAGCAGGTGGCCCAACAGGACGCTGAGAGAGCAAGGTTCATTGTAGAGAAAGTAAGTGAAAGCGTACATGTAACATAAGATACGAGAACCAGCCCGAAACAGGACCCAGTAGGACTCCAGGTTCTTTCAGTCTCCACCAACTTGAGACTAATGTTTTAGTGTACGACTGGATACACTGCCTCCTTTCAGTCCTCAATAATGTGACCATTGTTTAAAGGAAAAATTAATAATAGTGTTTATTAGCAGCATTATTTAATTAAGCTTTGGGTTATTTTTAGCACCAAATTACTTGTAAAGGGCTGGCTGATGATGTACAAGGCAGCAATTCCACATCATTAGGAAATGGTTTTAATTATCAGCATAAACTAACCAAATTACTTACATTTGTTACACATGGTAGCTGGAGTATCTTCATCAAGCAGGCTATAAGCTGGACTCTAGGGGTGCTGAAATAATCGATTCTTTAAAGAATCACGATTCCTAGTCCTGATGATTCTGAATCTATTCAAAATGCCCAATAATTGGTTTAAAAATGTGTTTTATTTTTTGCCGCTCCTACTCCTGAGCGTACTGCATATCACATTGCGTGTTCACTCAAGTACAGCAAGCCAGTTAGCCAGCTCCCTAGCTAGTGGACTAGCACACTGACTTTAAAGTCTGTATTTTATGTTCAGTTAAAGGTTAATGCACTGTGGTAGACTGAAGTCTATGTTTACTATTGTGTTAATGTATTTTGAATTATTTGTTCATTGATTGATTTTTTTTTTTTTGCATATAACAAAAAGCCAGACAGCTAAGCGAACCTAATACTCGTCGTGCACTCATTTATGCACAATACTATTTTTGGTATAAAAAGATTTGATACAGTAAGGAACCTAAAAGTATTTTTTTAAATAAATGTTCTATTTGTTTACATTGTCTTTTCATCTTGTCAATCACACAATTAAAAAAAATTCTAGACACTGTAAATAGAAAAATTGTTCCTGACTCAAAAATTGATTCTGAATGGAATCATGACCCCAAAAATCAGAATCGAATCGAATCACTAGACACTGAGAGGTTCACTCCCCTACTGGACTCCTTAACCTAATACTAAGATATTATATTATGAAGGTAGTTCCTTGAAGATCTGGAAGAAATGTCACTTGTAGTGGACACTGGGTCTTGTTTGGTCACAGGTTGTAATATTGCATTTACTTTCACATTGAGCTTTTTGATTAAACTGCGTTTTGCCCACTTGATAGTCACCTAATGCTGGGCTGTATGTCCTGCAGGACGGTATTCCGAGGTGTAGGATTTCTGTGGTCCACAGCATGTTGCATGAAATCCTAGATGTGTTTAACACTGAGATCTAGTGACAATGGGAACGGTGAAACCCCAAACTCAGATGAGCGTTCCTATAAACACAGTTTGGCGCTTTGGTACATTGTTGTGTTGGAAGAATGAATGCAGGACATAGTCACTTGATAAATAGTTCCCTTTTACATCCTTCTGTCTTACACTGTGATGCACGTAGTGATGTTATTTACTCTGTGTGTGTGTGTGTGTGTGCAGGCTGAGCAGCAGAAGCAGGCGGCCATCATCTCAGCAGCAGGTGATTCTCAGGCTGCTCTGCTCATCGCCAACTCTCTAGCCGAGGCAGGAGACGGCTTGGTGGAGCTAAGGAAGCTGGAGGCAGCGGAAGACATCGCCTTCCAGCTCAGCCGTTCACGCAACGTCACCTACCTGCCCCCGGGTCAGGGCACACTGCTGCAGCTGCCCCAGTGAGGCGCACATAATCAAACATGAGCCCACACACTTCAGTGCACTACCCCTTCCAGGATAAATTGAATTAAGAGGCATGGCAGAGAGGAAGAGGAACAGCTGAGGAGCCAACAAGAGCCGTATTCAGAGATGGCCAGCTCTCCCCTGTCTTATTAATCTCACTCTCTCTATGGCTAAAGTTATGGACTGGAGATTTTCCACCAGTGAATTGGAGTCAGTGGGTGGATGGGGAAAGCAGCAGCTCTGCAGTGTGTGTGTTTTGTGTTTGTTAAATGAAACGTAACGTTAATTATATATTAATGGCTAAAACAGTCTGATTGAAAAAGAAACTCTGCCCAAAACAGCACTGGAGTCTTGACAGTTCAGTTAATTCTGAGTGAAATCTGTTCATGTGTTCGTCTCACTCTTTATCCCTGTTAGTCCAAGTGTTTACCCTTGTTTATTTGGTAGTGTTTTTTTCTGATTTGTGTGGCAGGGCATGCCTGTGCATTCCAGACTTCACAGATTAAAACCATTTCTACTGAAATGTAATGAAGCAGTCGGTGTGAATCTGAATAAATTATAGACAACTTTTGGTTCCTAGATTTGTTAAGGATGAATAGTCACTGGTCTTTATAGCCGTAATCAGTATTCTGGTCTACCAGCTGTTCAATATATGGGTCCGTTTGAAAGAAAAATAAACTAGAGAAGATTGTTGTCAAAGTCTAAATTAAATATAATCAGCTTAGAAGTGGAATAAAGTATATCTGCCCAAATTCTTTTCCCAAGTGAGTATAAGGAGCTGATATGACTTATAATCAATAAATCTTAAATAACACTCTGTTTTCAAACATAACTAAAGCATCCTGTTTTACATATAAAATCATGAACATATTAATTTCTTCCAAATTGTCTTAAACACATTTAAATCCATCACAAACAAAAGCAACCGGACACAAAGTGTATGATGGTTTTCCAACCATTTAAATCCTTTAGGAGCTTTTATTCATTCATTTTCAGTAAGCACTTTATCCTACTCAGGGCTGCGGTCTCTATCCTTGGAACAGTAGGTGGGAGTACACTTAGAATACATCACCAGTTAATTACAGGGCATCGTACACACACACACACTCTCTGACACTTAGAAGCATAACAGTAGACTACGTATTCACAGAATGGTTATGGGAGGAGGAAGGACTGCTATCAAGCAACCTGAGTTTACACATGGATAAAGTCCATAAATATTCGGATAATTAAAATATTCAGCACAGTATATTGGAGCTTGAATAAACCTGTCTGTTGCTAGTGTTTTCAAGTGGGGCTGCAGAAATTCATTTCTATGAAGCTACATGCTTTAGTGGTTACTGCAGTGGAATATTGACCTCCATGTTTTGACCCATGCATGCAGTAAAATACACACACTCTGGGGGGCAGTGAGCACACATACCCAGAGCAGTGTTCAGCACCTGGGGAGCAGTTGCCTTGCCTTGATGCCTTGCTCAAGGGCACTTCAGTCGAGTCCTGACGGTTGAGGGGCTCAAACCGGGGACCCAAGGTGGTTTCCTTAACCACAAGCCTTCGGCTGCCCCCAATACTAATACCACAGCTTAAATTAATTAATTCTACTTCCTAAAGCATTTAAAAGATTTAAAGTCATCACAATGAAATAATCTGACAATTTCACTGAGCCAAAATGTTCCAGACTAACAGCAAATTAACAATTATCCTAGTGGCTATTACACCATTTAACTCTAATTTTACCTAAGGGCAAATCATTTCTTTTTAATGCATCAGGTTAGGTTGTTTTCCACTAGTTTCCAAGCACTTTATCCTTGTCCTATGTTTAGCTCAATGTACACTTCTGTATTATTATTGAACATTTTCCTCAATTTCCACTAGATGGCCTGAGCATCCATCTGTTACACAAGCTCACAGCTAAAACTTTCAAAAAACAACAGATTCATGTCTTTTCCTAGGCACTAATTTAACACTATTCAAGGTTCAAGCATACCATCTTTGTATTTTACTTTAGTTGTCTAGTTGTCGTTTACTCCATATAGATCTACTACTGTAAAACCAGCCAATAGGAAAAGTTAGTTAATTGTTTGCTCCTTTTGAGATAGTGATACCAATAGACAACATTAGACGTAGCCGTCTTGTTTTAAAGGCGTGTAATTTCACATAAAATTATAGCCATTGTTTTTTCTCATTAAGTAGGCTAAATTTCCATTCATTGTTATTCGCATAGCACTCTTAAACATAAACATTGTCACAACGCAGACTTACAGAAATCAGTGTCTAAACTTGGGATCCCTAAGGAGAAATAAGAAACTCCCTGAGATGCCATGGAAACCATAGAAACCTTAAGAGGAACCGGACCCAAAAGTGCACCCATACTCTACTAGGAAACACTAGATGATGGGATTATAAATCATTACACTTCTACAATACTATGGAGTCAAACAGTACTAAGTGTGTTTATATTATGTTCAGTTTGAACATAGTCTTGATAATTACAGCAGCAGTGCTTAAGTACAGTAAAGTCAGTATCCAGGTGAGATTATCCACTAGATATGTTAAGCAGGTTAACTAAGACAGTGTCTTCATAGTGCCATCCTGTCTCTGTTTTTTCACTAAATCTTAGGAATATGATATTACATATATAATCAAAATGATATAAAATCTTACTTGTATAATCAAATCACAGTGATGTTTTTAAACTGTATTATCTCGGTGCAAAAATCTCGGTGCAAAAGTTCAGTGTCAGCACATCGGCTTGCCAGCTCAGTCCCTCTATTCCAGCTACAGAGGTCTAAAAACCTGTTTCATGAGTTTTCTCTTTGTCTTTGCATAAGTAGTTACTTGTCAGAATTTGGCCTTGTCTTCTTAGTTACCAACTAGACCACCATAGCAATAAACAGCAATGCACTATTTTGGGGTGGGTGTGGGTATTAAATCAGAATTTCCACACGATAAAATCTCATTTTGTTCCTTTTTTTTTTTTCAGTCTGTTTGTCTTATTTTAACAAGATTGTTGCTAGAGAATTTTGGTGTATGGAAATTTTTGTGTTTAGTTTATTTAGTTTAGTTTAGACACCCACATTATTGTTCTTAATGAAAAGGCATCTCAAAAAGGTGTCTCATATACATATTATATATTAATAGACTATATATATATATGACACATATATAGATGACACATATATATTATATATGCTATACATATTTTATATATATATATATATATATATATTAAATAACAATACTTAATATCTTACTTTATCAAGTTGGTTCTGGTATCTGGTGTCTCTCTAGGTACAGTAAGTAAAAAAGTATTGTACATATAATAGATAGATAGATAGATAGATAGATAGATAGATAGATAGATAGATAGATAGATGGATGGATGGATAGCCTTGGCATCTGAGACTGAGCGCGAGACGACAGCCAGGCAGCCACGTAGCTCGCGCTGTGCACGGCAAACGGTGGAGGGCGGTAGCCGCAGAAGCGCCTCGTTACTGTGTGTACACGCACAACACGCATGCAAACAGCTGCAAAAGATCGCCACGTGCCCCTAATGCCGAGCTGATGTGATTACCTGTCACTGATACCGATTTCATACAGATGATTCATTTGACACCGGCTGGAGCTCGCGCTCTGTAACTCCGAGTGCTCGCGATGACGGAGAGGGGCGCTCGTGCTTCGGGTGAGTAGTCCAGCGGAGACCGGAGCTCGCCACAACTTCTGTGTTTTTTCCCCCCTATCATTTGTATTTTTTTTTATTACAAAACAAACAATGACACTCTTTCGTGTACCGGGAAACGACACAGACATCCTCGCCCGAGGATCTGCACAGGTATGAGACTGTCACCGACAGATAGCGCGCGCGTCCTGGACACTTATTCCTCACAACCTGGAGGTGTTTTTGTGTCAGGACTCGAGTAACGCAGCCTTAACTCAAAAACGTCTAACGTTTTGCTTGCAAGCAGAAAATCATGCACAGCCTGTCTGCGTGGTGCTGTGCAGTTTAGGTGTGCATGCGTGCGTGCAGCCGAGCACGGGGGCATTAGCAAATGTGTATGTGCAAAAAAAGAAAAAAGAAAAGAGGGAAAAAAAAATCTCGGGAGCAACGTGTTGTAAATCTGGGCGGTTTTTGGTGTTTTTTAAAAATAAGTCAAAGTCCTGGGCACGGCATTGGACTTGTAGTTATTTGAGTTAATGCTATTGAAAGTGGTTGTGTGTTATAAAAATAAACAAAAGTGTAAAAAGCAGTGCACTGTGTGTAAGGTCTGGTATTTGTTTAGCTAGCTAGCCAGTTGCTAACTCCAGACCTACAGTTCCATTGCACGCAGCCGTGTTCTTGCTAACTGACTAGCGCGACTCGGTTAGCCTAAAAACGGCCTGCTTGCTCGGCTCGTTTTGACCAACCAAGGTTTCCTTCAGCTTAACCCTTTCTTTGCGCTCTTTTCCTGAAAGTTGGTCATTATCTACCAGGCCTGTTGTCCAGCTCTTTTTTTTTTTCTTTACAGGTGTTGATAGCTTGAGCTTGTCCGACCGTGGCCTTACTGTAACTGGGATGATTTTACAGCTGGACGCGAGGCCTTTCTGTCTGAAACACTGACTTGTTTGTTTGGTTTGTTTGTTTAGTTTTGAGGAAAACCTAAGCCAACTTTTGGCCAAGCTTTTCACAGCTTGGGTCAACTGACAGCTACTCAGACTGTGTTGTGTACTAAAAGTGTGTAATATCCAGGATCTGGCTAGCTTCAGCTAAAATAACTGTAACTACAGTTCCAGCTAACAGTCTGCAGGAACATCCAGGACACTCAGTGTTAACTTTAATTCCTGTCAGTGCATCAAACACTGTTCAATCATATGTTTGCTGAGTTGTGCCACTTCCTTTAAAAACACATGGAGGATACATTATGATAATACGTATTTCTTTATTAGTAAACAGACCTTTAATAATTGTGCTGAAGGTAAAAATAACCAGCAAAACAAAAAAACAAAAGCAAAAACACACCACCAACAAATACGAAGTAAAAAAAAACACCACTGTGAACGTACAGTGTAACAAAACACACTGACCTGGTCCACCTGGACCGTCTCTGTGGACATATACTACCAAATATACAGTGGTGAACAAATCAAACTTTAATACATTAAACTGTTTTAGGTTGTTAGAGTTTAGTGTAAAAGTTATCGAATTGATATTCTACCAAATTCTGTGCCTTTTTTTTGTTGTTCACTGCATGGTCCAATAGTGTATGTTCAGTAAAAAAATGAATCGTGGCTCATTGTCCAGACTGTTGTATATTAGTATATATTGAAGTAGACGAGTAGCTCAATTACAAGACGTCCTGAGGTGCTTTATTCCTCTTATACCACAGGAATTTGCTCACAGTTGCAAATTAACGTCTGTCATTTCTCAATAAGGCTTTAATTGTCGAATGCAACATGCAGGATATTTATTTGTCACATTTGTGCATTTGTATTTGGTAAAATTAAATAATAAGGGGCTGCTGTGAAGACTGTGCAAAAATGAGAATAAATATAGTTTTTGAAAAATCTGCAAGTAGTAGCAACAAAAGAAATAAAAAGAAACATACGTTGTAGA
>JAOVVF010000025.1:21898838-21910972 GCA_028565595.1 Duopalatinus emarginatus
AAAATTTATTGTAACCAAGTTTTCAAGGTCACTGTTCTGTAGTGTAAGGGACTATCATACTTATCATGCACACATTACTAAACATAGGCTTTTGAGGGTCATGTTAATCTTATAATATATAATGTAAATTACAAATTATCAGAAAACACTATGAACAATTTGCCTAATATTGATTGTAATATTTTTTGTAAAATTTTATGTCTATTATAACAGACAGAAACATAAGCAGTAAAATTATTTTAAAATCAATACGTGGTGTCAAAGTATTGATTTCTTTAATAGCCATGTCATTGGGGTGCTCTGTCACCCATCCAGGATTTATTTTGCACTGGCTCACTATACATTATTCACAGCGCAACAGCTGTGAAAAGAGTTTGTGCTATAGCTTAGTAATAAGATTGTTTATAAGAGTTTTAAAATTATAGCAACTATAAACAGTCATTCTTTCACCAGTCTCTTAATCTTTTTTTTTTTATTATTAAATACTAGAAAACTAGAAAACTGGAAAACTAGAAAACCTTACTATAAAAAGATTAGAAACATATTAGCACTAGGATGTTAATATTTAAAAAAAAAAGAGTTTTGTCTGAAACAGTGGTGAGTAAAAATGATTAGCTATTTGTAATGTCAGTTGTGATAACGGCATCTCTGTGTGAAAGTACGAGGTCCTGTCTCACATTTAGTGGCAAATTATAACAGACACTACCAAAAGTTAGATGCCTGGCTTGTGATACTAGTACTGAATACGCATAACAGAGATGAAGACCTCAAGCGTATCTGTATGAGTCAGAATTGCGAGCATCACTGTGCAAATCACTGACTGTATTTTCTCACACTAGCAATCTGAGTACAGATTTTAATCACTGCCGTATTATTATACTATTCAGCTCTGGCAAAAGTTCAGTAGTTCAGTGATTTGTATTAAGGAGTATTATAGTAGAAGGGTTTGAAATGACTCACATAAATGTAATGCAACCGTTTACACTGTCTGTTTGATCAGCTCCGCATCTGGCCTGGGTTAACTAAAATTTACATTTATTGCATTTAGCAGATGCTCTGCAGAAGGACTTGGTGACATGTTTTATGGTTTGTATTAAAAAAAATCCTTGTGCTAGTAAAATAAGTCAGGGTCAATTGAGCAGAATCCTCTCAAGCGAAAAGTTCAAGAATATATTATGAAAGCAAAGTATCCTAGATGAAGTTTCGTATACATATATAAAGTCACTAAACAGACGGGAAATTACATTTCTTTTTTTCCAAACCCTTTTTTTCTTTTGCTTGGCTCTTGGTGAATTCTTGGCCCAGTCTTTTGGCCACCTCTTCATCGCAGTCTAAATTAGCAAGGCGTCCGAAGTCGGAACGGAAAAGTTCCTATTTTATACAATGTCGTCAAAGCATTATGTAATGGATCGTTTAACTACCACTGACATCTCAGATGAGAAAGTCCTAAAGCTGTAATGTTGCACTTTTGGGATAATACGTATATAAAAAAAATAAAAATAAAAAGCTAAATAAAAGTAATGCAATTTTTTAATTAGTTGTCTAGAATGTCTTCTGAAAATGTGAATGAGTAATAACTATACCGAGAACTTAATGGTCTGAGACTTTCCCACATCAAAGTATGATTTCGCACCTTATCGATACTTTTAATTCGTTTGCTGTGTGAGTTGGTTTGGTTTCATGATGCATGCAATTAAACAAACCAAAGTATGGAATAACAAAAAAAATCCTGAGGACTTTGTATAAATTGCAAAAAAATAACTGCATAAATAATAACTGAGCTAGCACTAAATAAATGATTAGATGGTTATATAAATAACTTGTATGGAATAATTTCGGGCTCACATCCGTTATGTATCGTTGTTGTGGTTTTTGATTGGTTTGCCAGACATTTCTGCAGCGTTACAGCTTTTATCACATTGGCTCAGTTTAGCAGCTCATACCTACATGATCTCATGAATGTCCACTTTTACCCTTTGATAAAATACAGGGAGATTCACTCGTAAGAGGCTCTGATTATGTTGTTCTAACTCCTGTTGGGATGAAGCGATCTGAACCAAAAAAAAAGTGCTACATACCTTGACGTATGTTTAATGGATTGCATTACTGGCGATGCTGAAAGTGATATTTTGAGTGGTTCTCCCTGTATTTCCGTCCTAATAGATAGAAGTGGCCTTTTTCAGGACATCTCAGCTGACTGAATTGTTAAAAATGGTGCAAATTACATGTGGTCTTAAAACTGAACACATCTTAACTAAATGAAACACTCGGAAGAATTCAGATGTTTATGTTATTTAATATACTGTCATTAACGTGGTTTGATGTGTGTGTGTGTGTGTGTGTGTGTGTATATATGTATATATAAACTCCGTAGCTTTTTGCAGCCTTAATCGCAAACAGTTTTTAGAATAATCCAGTTAGCCATGTTGGAGCTGGATGTGCAAATAAACTGGTTCAAAATATGAAAAGCCTCATAGCATCACTTTGAATGAACCTCTGTCAGCTGCTATCAAGTAACAGGAAGCGTTAGAGAGCCCTCAGCATTGATTTGGGACAGAGCCAGCAGGTCTGCTGCTAATGTCTCTGTTTGGCATCAAAACCACGAAACTTTGGTTTCTTGCTGATTGAACCATCTGCCACTGCACAGGTTTCTTTGCATGTGCATATGCACCGAGAATGGCACAACTCCAGACTCTGCTGATGTCAGGAGCAGGTTTGCAGATTCAGAAGATCGGTCAGATTCGTGCGTTACTGTAAACTCGCCTGTGCAGTGTTCAAGTACAGTGGTGGTTGTGGGGAAACTCGGCGAGAGTAAGTGAAGCTGTAAAACCCCTAAAGTAGCAATACAAAGTTAATTTTCAGCATACTTTGACTGTACTGTATCCACCTACGTAAGCATGCTAGGATTACAGCGGTATCAGTTGGGTATGAAATTGCTGTTATTTTCAATATATTCTTTGTCGACTAATGTTGCCCATGCAAAGTAATCAAATACGATGAGGCGTATTATGAGGCAGCCCATCGCACAGTGGTCTAGGTTGATGGATGTAGGGTGGAATCTGTGGACTGCATGTTTTGCCAGGTGATTTTGTCAGGAACTGCATTGTGTCTTAAATGTACAGTGAGATTTTCACACTACAAAATAGCTGATTAACAGTATAGTAGACTATATAGTGATCGGGTGCACTTGCAGGTCAAGAGCATCAGTTACTGTTCACCAATCATCAAACATCAGAATCTGGAGTAATGCGATTTAGGTGACTTTGACCTTGGTTTGGTCGTTGGTGTCTGGCAGGTTGGTTTGAGTCATCGAGAAACTGCATTACTAATATTTTCATGCACAACAGTCTAGAACTTACACAAAACAAAAAAACATCCAGTTTTGGCTCTGAATGCGTTGTTGATGGTAGATAGCAGAGGAGAAACGGCCAGGTTGGTTTGAGCTGACAGAAGGGCTACAATGACTCAAATAACCACTTTTTACAAAAAAGCATGAATGCCTGTTGAACGTTGATCGGGTTCCACTTGTGTCAGACCAGAACAGGAATCTTGGTCTGTTGAAACTCTGTTTCTGCAGACGGTCTGTCAGAATATATTGTCGACACCATTCATCACTGGGCCCAACCGGCTTTGTGTCAACTGGTTGTGTCAAGCCTGGTGGTGGTGTAATGGTGCGGGGAAGCATTTCTTGGCACACACTGCATCCCTTTTATACCCTTTAACCATTGTTTGACTGCCACAGTATATCTGACTACTGTTGCTGACCACGTGCTTTTTTTTATGCTCACAATACACACATCTCATAATGGCGAGTTCCAGCATAATAAAGCACTAGTCCTCTCAAACCGATTCCATGAAGTGTGGGCCGGTCCCTGGTTTGGAAACCGGTCGAGATTTGCATCAGTCAGCATCACCAAGAAATGTTTCCAATATCACAAAGACGTTCTTGAGGTTGTTCAGAAAGCGTGGTCCTACCCAGCGATTAAACGTCTGCGTACTGTTGCGCATATCAAATCAAAATCATTATTTCTACACTCTCCTGTGCAGCTCAGTTCCCGGTAACACACAAATAAACACATAGATGTGACCGCTTGTGCACCCATTGTGTGGTCTCTCAGTGCATATGCTGATTCTCAGAAAGCTGCAGAGAGGGCAGGAAGAAAGGTAGCAGAGTATGTCTGTATATAGGTGTGGGTGTGTGTGGGAGTGTGTACAGTGTTTTTGTTTTTCACTACACCTAGCGGTCTGGTTTTCTATGCTTATTTACCGGCATTTCTGTTCGTTTTTTGTTTTTTTTTTTTGAATGATTGCGAAATATTGACGAGGCATTACCAGCAAAGCATGCTTTGCTTAACACGCATTTGCAGGTGGGCATGCAAAACGCACACACACACACACACACACATTGAAAGATGGCTCATCTTTCAACGTGTGTGTGTGTGTGACTCAGGAAGTAAAGACTGAGACCGTTAAAAGGTAGAGCGTGGTTAAACTGAGTTGTTTTTCTTCCTTGCCATGTTGACGATCGTTGTGTATCTTCTTTCAGCATCCACGCACCGGTCTCATCCGAAGGTCAACAGGATCATTATAGAGTCATTAAAAGCCTCGACGTGGACTCTTCAGATGAATGCAGTGCGTAGACGATACAATTTGATATTAAAATATTCCTTGAAACACGCACAGACCGCTACACACACAGTTCCACAGGGCTCAGTCATATTGAAAGCTGTGGTTTCAGTGCATTTCTGAAAACTTTAACTGCCAACTGAAGCTTCGCTATACATTCTGACTATATAGTAACATTAGTAAATATTGGTTTCGGTTTATCTGCCGATTTCCTGAGGACGCCCGTTTCTCATGGCTCAGGAGCGATAAACAACTGCAGAATTTAAAGGCGCCGCCACACACCAATATAAAATCAATTCCACACATCTGTGATAATCGGGTGTACAGTAAAAACCTATAGTTCATGGCTCAGATCTGAGTGCTGTGGTGGGTTATATCCGGACTGTTTTATTGCATGCATAGTTGAGGAAAACGCCAACCTAAGAATGTTCATTTTGAGATATCCGTGGTGTGCTCACAATTCCATGTGTTAAGTTGTCGACTTAAGGATATCAAGATTCAAGACTTAAAGCTTTATTGTCATATTCACAGTAAGGAAACTAGTTTCCCTGTACAATGAAATTCCTACTTTGCTGCCCACAGTGAATGTCAAAAGAATAAAAAGTATAAATAGACAAATAACAAAGATCAAATTAAGCATGCAGTAGAAAATATATAAAATGTAAATTATTCGGAAATATAAAAGCTATGTACATTGTGTAGTAGTGTGTGCTACATTAGTTACATTGCAACAGTCCGTAGTAAAAGTGGTGATTGTGCAAAATGGGCAGATATATAACCAAACAAGAACAGTTCCATGAGAGATGGTCAGGGTTCGCTGTTTTTCTGAGCGGTTTTCATTCTTAACATTATAATAATGAAAAAATGTGATGCAGTAATGATGTAAAATCATTCAAAATTAAAATACCATTAAATAAAATGGTTTCTGGAAAGGAACGCTTGTAATACCACGTAGACATTGTCTTAAAGAAAAAAAAAAGATTCTCTCAGGTTTCCGTTTTTAGTTTATTAAAAACAGTCACTGTTATAAAAGTCCAGAAAATTGCAGCTTAATACAAGGACACAGCATGGGAACCATTCAGACTCTGAATTGCAGAAAGTCAAAGTAAAACGCTGGAATGGAGTGCAGGGACGTGTAACAGGGTTTTCATTTCACGTTCCGCTGTTAGATAGTCCTGCCGTCTGAGTCGTGAGCTGTCTGAAGCCCTGGGGGTTGTTTTGGAACGCTGCGTTCACCTCCTGCTGATCAGAATCTTAATATCAGTAGCGACACTGGATATTAAATGTATACATCTCTGTGACCCTGCAGGTGTCTAAAGTGTCATGTGAACAAATCAATCTTAAACCTTTAACATGAGCGACCAGCAAAATTGTGATTAACAAGTAAAAAACAAAACATTTTAAGGGACTTAAAAAAAACCTCTTGGTTGCACAAGTGTCCACATTCCTTAACTGATACCACTCACTTTGTCCTTGCAGTACAGAACTAAGTCTGTTTAGGAGTTTACTGGCACATCCTGATTTGGCAGTTCTGTCCTGTCTTTTTGGCGAAGCTGCCGAAGATCTGTGTGATTGTGATGGAGATCTCAAAAACCAAAAAAAAAAAAAAAAATTCTTATCATTGGTCCTTTTTTCTGATGCCAGTCCTCTGTGGCATTGGATTTGTGTTTTGGGTTGTTATCATGCAGGAATCTGAAAATTGTCTTCATTTTCACTTGTCTAACAGAGGCCTGCTCTGATAGGTATCTGGAACTGTCTGTGGTTCCCTCTGTCCTGACTAGAGTCCCAGTTCCAACTGAAGAAAAAGCAGGTTCATGGCATGATCCTGCCACCACCATGCTTCACGGTTTTGTTTAGCTGGTTATCTGCCTTTAAAAATACACAGAAATCATTTGACCTTGATCTCAACGGACTATAACACGTTTTGTCATGGTTTAGCAAAATGTATGAAGGCTTTAATTCTGTCACATGCTGTCACATGCAGGGAGCAACCAGATGTTCCTGCAGTTCCTTTAATGTTGCTGTGTAGGTCTCTCTCTTGGCAGTCTCGATGTGAAGATTTCATCTGGTCCTATAGTCCATCCCTGTGGTGCCCTACGTTCTCTGCTTGTTGATCTGATGTTTTTGGAAATTCTTTTGTCTCCTGATTGAAGGACGAGATCTCAGGCATGCGTCTTAAGCTCTTTGAGGGATGAAACCTAGGAGATGTCAAGAAAATCCTATAGACACATTTACATTTATGGCGTTTGGCAGACGTTCTTATCCAGAGCATTACAGGTGGGACAACATAGTTTTAGGAGTCTTACCCAAGTACCCTTATTGGTGTAGCCCATATGTGTCAAACTCAAGGACCTTGAAAGGTCTTAGTGTCTAAAAATAAATAGATCTGATAGTTTTTTTTTTAACCAAAAACTACATTTCCCACAATGCATGTTGAATAGAGTGGAATTGAGGCATGCTAATATTTATCCCATAATGTCCATAAAAAGAAAAGTTGATGCAGACAGACGGCTGTTTCAACAAAGATGGGAAGGCGAATGTTATAACAGAGCAACAAGCAAACACATTTTTTCCATGCAACTGTAATGTTTTAATTAAATAAGTAATATATTTACAGTTATTTAACATTAAGGAGTGGTTACATTTATTTTATATTACATTTGGTTACATTTATAAGTTACATCTGGCCCTTTGAGGACAGCCATTATGCTGATGTGGCCCTCGGTGAAAGAGTTTGACACCCCTGGTGTAGCCAGTTGCCCAGACCAGGAATCGAACCCAGGTCTCTGACATGGGAGCCAATGATGTACCGTGGGAACCGCTGTACCACACCAACCACTCCTAAGTTGTTTGGAGGAAACACCTCTCTCTTTTTTTTTTTTTTTTTTTTTTTTAGGTTTAATCACTTCAGTTACAGGTGAATAAAAGTTGCTTCTTGAATGTCATTGATTCATTCTGAGCACATTCACGGGCCCTGTGTATACGGGTGTGCACACTTATGAAACCAGGTTATGCAAAAGGAAAAAAAGTATACGCCCATCTTAGGACCCCTCCCCCCTCCAAAGAAACCCACCCCAAACGCCAAAAATACATATTAGTTTGTTTTTCACTTGAATTGTGTTGGATGCTGTATCACCTTTTTTTTTTCTTTTTTGTTTTTGCAACAGTCACATGTAGACGGTTTTATTCCACTGCATACGTCTTAGATTTCCATTTCCAATTGATAAAAGTCTTCAGCGTTCCAGACCTCCAGTAACCGCAGCTCAGTAATAGCACCGTGTTTGTATCATCTGTTAAGTCTCTTAGCAGCATGTAATGAAACAGAAGCTGTGCATTAGAACATAACAGAATCAACCATGGCCAGGCTTTCTGTGGTGCGATTCTCACGGGAGCATGTACCGAAGCTTTTTATATCTCATTATGCTTTTAGCTATGCGTGCTGTCAGAAACACATTGCTCTCTGTAGCCCTGGAAGCATTTCTGAAGTAGAGTTATTTATTATGTAGGTATTTCTTTAGCTCACACTGAATCAGAATGGGAATGCTGCCTGAATGCACCACAGAGACATGTGTACGTGTGTGTGTTGCTTCGTTGCTGTTGTTATTTTTTTTTGTTTTTTTTACAATCTGTCTGTACAAGCTAGCATGGTCATTTTATACGTTCTTGTTTCATAACTTACCTGGAGGCCAAAGCCGTCCCACACACCAGGCCCTAAAGCTCCTACTGCTGCAGACTGTATACACAGAAGTGCCAGAAAACTGGCACACGTACTTGATCGGTTCCCCTACAGGAACCTAGGACTGTGAAAATATTCTGTACGCACTGAATGTCCTGCAGAACGGCCCACAGTTCTGAGATAAGGTGACTTGGGTGTGAACGGGAAACTGAAATAAGTGTTCCTCTGAACAAAATTTGGCGTCTCTGGACGTGTGTGGCGGTGCATTGTCCAGTTAGAAGAGGCCCAACCTTGTCAGAATGAATGCAGGACATGAAGGAAAGTAGGCACACATAGCGGAGATGGTTGTAGATAGAACAAGAGCTAAACAAACCCAATACCATAGATGTCTACTGATTTATATACGCACCAGCAGACACAAGCAACGACTTGTATAGGTGATATGTTTTTCTTAGTCTCGTCTGTACCTGTTTTTCCAGCGTACATTGCTGTTATTCCTGAACGAATGCCCTAGTGTGCGGCTGAATTAAATCCAGAGCCACGTGTTGAATAGGTTTTAGTAGCCTGACAGACGTAAGGCAGTGCTGCATTGGTGTGTAGGTAAAAGTGAAGCAAGAGCGAAAGCCCACTAGAGCGAGCAGGTCGTGGGCCATGTGTAAAAAAAATAAATAAATAAATAAAAATAGATAGCTAAAGTGAAAGTGATGAACATGTCGAGTAAGGTCTAAACAAAAACAATACAAGCCAGCATGTATTAGAAAAAAAAAATTTGGATTCTGTTGAAGGTGATGTATTACAAAGTTATTACGGGTCTTATTCCCAGATTTCCAAGGAATAAAATCCGAGCCCTTTCTGATACGGTGTGTTTGGAATAGTTGGTAGAATAAAGAATAGTTAATAAAAGTAAAACAGTAATTTGCTTTGTGCTCACTTATATTATAATATAATATTCGTGTGTGTGTGTGTGTGTGTGTGTTGAAGGTTTTAGTTTTCTCTACTCAGCTCCTTTGTGGTTTTAATTTAAGTTGCTCACACATGCTCCCACACAGAAGTGAAACGGTTGCGGTCAGGTGTGTGTGTGTGTGTGTGTGTGCATGTGTGCGTGTGCGTGTGTGTGTGTGCCTATATGTGTGTCAGTAGTAGTGAGATTTCTAGATCTCTGCACCTTAACCAGACAACAGTTTCGTTTATCTCTCCCACACTCGTGCTCTGGGTGCCGAAACGCTGACTTGCCTTTTATAGTCAGGTTTAAGATCCATCAATCTCAGCAGTCCGAGGTCACTTTGGGTTGAAAATAGCAGGTAATGTTAGTTCTTATTCTAAGATGATGCGCACAACAACATGCTGTATGTGCGAATGTCTGCTTTGTTTCATATCCTGTTTCGTGTTCTTCTGTTTGATCCTCCTTAGCTACGGTTTGTAAAGTGTTTAATATGTCGCCGTCATTTAGGTGGTCGGGTTTAAAATATCGAGCAAAATTGGACTGAGGTTCTGTGTCATCCCCCCCCCCCTTCCTTCCTTTTCTTTCAGGCAGAGTGCGGTACAATGCTTCTGAAACAGGCCTGGCGGGTTGCTACGACCACAAGAGGTTAATCTCGGCGCACAAGTAGCCGTTTTTGCTGATTCAGCAGATATTAAGCGAGGACGAGGCATCCTTTCCATCACACAGAGACCTAAAGACGCTTGGATCCAAAAGCCAGCTGATTTGCTGTAACAGCGAGTGCAGCTTGCATGTGAGCTGAAAATAGCGTGAACTTGCTGCGTCTCCCTCTCCGTCTCTACCTCCTTTTGATGTGGAGGTCATGGAGGCTAGGTTCGGTTTGGGCTGAGGCATCTTCCTTTCTTCTCCCCTCGAGGGAGGGGTATGAGATCGGTTCCTGCAGCCGTGCTGATCGCTGATCTGTAGAAACGACGCAAAGGACATACCTATACGCACATGAAGTCGTGCCAGACTCTGAAGGAAGAGACGAGAAAGGAAGCCATGTCACAGGAGGAGGGGCCCAGGACGCATTCCTCACAGACCTACTACCATCATACCTCTCTAGCAGACAGCGACCTATCACCAAAGCTCTACAAGCAGGAGGGAGTGTCCAAGCCCTATTCAGTGCTGGTGGACAACAAGATGCCCACCAAAGCTCTGGCTCCCGACCTCGAGCCCAATCCTGCCCCTCTTCAGCATTACTACAAAGAAGCTTCCGCAACAGCTAGAGCCGAGGGAGCGGTGAAGACCAAAAACGCTGAGACGTCTGACGACACGGAGGAGGAAGAGGAGGAAGAAGAGTTCAAGCGAGCACAGATCATTGTCGAGGTGAACCTGAACAATCAAACCCTCCACGTCTCCAAAGGTGACAAGAGCATCCCTGTAGGAGAGGTGAAAAGTGACAGCGAAGAAGAGGAGGAGGAGGACGAAGAAGAAGAGGACGAAGAAGAGGAGGAGGAGGAGGAAGACGAGGAAGATGACAGCGTCGAGGAAGAGGAGAGTGCCGAGGAAGACCAGGACGACGAGGACGACGACGAGGAAAACGAGACCCGGAGGACGAGATCCAAGCGGACGCGCACGAAGAGTCACCGCGTCACTGTAGCCCCAGGGACCATCGGAGTAACCACGAGGGGGCGGAGAAAGAGCGCGGAAGCCCCGCCTCAGAAGCGCAGGTCGACGCGGGATGGAAGGAGCTCCGGTCCGTCTGCTTCAGGTGGAGGGGGAGAGGGTGAGGAGCGCGGATCGCTGGCGTGCGAGAAATGCCCACGCGTCTTCAACACCCGCTGGTACCTGGAGAAGCACATGAACGTCACACACAGGCGCATGCAGATCTGCGACAAGTGCGGAAAGAAGTTTGTGCTGGAGAGCGAACTGGCCCTGCACCAGCAGACTGACTGCGAGAAGAACATCCAGGTGAGAAGCACAAAATACAGATTTTTTTTTCCCAATCCTATCCAGTTATACTGATTATAGGAAAACTTCAATCAATATTTCTAGTAAATACATCTTTGATTGCAACATCCTGCATTACCCACAATGCCATGATGGTGGTGCCAGTAGGAGTTCCACTCGCTTTGTTTCTATCCAAAGAGAGTGATTCAGCTTTAGTCCTCTGGACGATCAGCTTGTTCACCTCCTCATCTGTACACTCAAAGCTCCAGGCCTCATGCTGATACTGCCACCATGCTAGTCATTTTATATTCATTTCACTTGTCCTTTTTTGTCTGCTGTATACATGCCGTTTTAATTGCACCAGCCATGTCGACCTCTGCCATCAGTGTAACACATCCTAAATATATTTCACTGTGGACATGTCCAATCATTTCACTTTAAACAAGTGAACCATTTGCCTACTGTGCTTACACACAGAGGAACGTGACCTCTGCATTTATTAACCCATCAGTGAAATACACACAAACAGACAGACAGACAGACAGATAAATAGATAAACAGATAGACAGACGGACAGACAGATGGAGAGACAGATGGATCGAAAGAGATGGATAGATGCACAGATGGACAGACAGACCGACATATATACAGACAGACAGATGGAGGGATGGATACACAGAGGGATAGACAGAGACAGACAGAAGGCTAGACAGACAGACAGACAAACAGATAGATAGATAAACAGACAGACAGACGGACAGAGATAGACAGACAGACATCGATAGACAGACAGATAGATAATAAATATATAGATAGACACACATATAGATAGATAGATAGATAGATAGATAGATATATATACGGACGGACGGACGGACGGACGGATAGATATATAGATATTGATTTAGAAGGAAGTAGTTCAAGAGAATTGAACCCAGATTTTAACCCTGATAAGGTAAT
>JAOVVF010000025.1:21915332-21934229 GCA_028565595.1 Duopalatinus emarginatus
GTATGTATATGTGTATATATATATAACAATTAACCAAAAAAATACATTAAAGTAATAAAATTAAATATAAATTTTATAAATTAGTAATTATTCATTTTAAATTCCTTTTTTTAAAATAAAAATAAAAAAATATATACATAAATAATATGGAAATAAATTATATTAACTATATTAATTGATAATATTAAACGTCCAGTATTAACTGTGGAGTGGCAACCAATATTTTTTAAATACAATTAGCACTGCCTGAAAAATATTGCATTAAATTAAAACGAAACTATATACACTTCATTTTTTGGCTCATAAACTCTGAGTGTTATCAGTTCTTAAGTAAACAGTATAGTAGCCAAACCTGTAAATCCATGTTGTGTGTCTGTGTGTATTAGTTCCCAAATAAGCAGAAAGAATGGGCAAGTGTAACAATCTGGCAAGGCAGGAATGTGATGGTTAGTCAGAGCTTTTCTAAAACATCAGGTTTTGTCAGGTGTTCCCAATATGCAGTGTTTAGTACCTAACCATTCTGACCCATGTCCAATACCAAAATACTTGGCGTATGAGCATCAGAAGTGGACCATGAAGCAATGGAAGATGGTGGTCTAGTTTTCTTTTACATCATGTGGATGGTCAGGTATGTTTGCACTGCTTACCTGGGGAAGAGATAGCACAAGGATGGAGTATAGGAAGAAGGCAAACCAGTAGAGGCAGCGTTCTGGGAAACATGGATGTGGATGTTATTTGATGTACCACCTTTCAGAAGCATGTTTCCTGCTACACTGCAAAGTTGTTTAAGGAACATGAAAGGTTCATGGTGTTCATTTGCGATCTAAATTCTCCAAATTTCAATGATAAAAAGACAGTTATCATAGAAACATGTTTTGTGTGGAACTGTAAGAAAGTAAAAAAGCATTGTTTCTCCATTAAATATCCAAAGTATCATTGTGCAGATTTATTATAATGAAGCCAATATTTGAAAGGTTGGAATATACACGTAAAACTAACCTGTGGGAATTTGTGGAAATGTATTTATTCATTTCAAGTCATGTGAAGTCCGGAAGTTTTTATTTTTCATTTCATTTCATATACAGTGGTGTACCGTACACAGTTAAACGAAACAACACTCCTCCAGGACCAAGGTGCTACATAGAACAGCAACCAAGCAATACAACAAAGTGCACGTGTGCAGTAGCATGTGCAATGACGCAAGACGGTTTACAGTAAATACCGTGAGACAAGACAATAAATACCCAAGACAATTTACAATATACAACAGTACAACAGACAATAAACAGTAAATGAATTCTTTTAAAGGCTGCAAAATGTTTTTAGAATCAGTGTTTTGACACTCATGTCATTTGACATTTTGTGTCTGGGTTAAATGACAGACTTGAATGCTTGTGGTGGTACACACCCAGAGTTCCCCATGAGTGCCCTTTAATAAAACCTTCCCTTCATGTTACACACTCACTTTAGGGTGTGTTTCACCCAGACTTATTACTGTTACCGGCAAATTCGTAGAGTATGTACTGCTATTTAAGTAGTATTAGTGTCCACCACACTCATGTATGCTGAAGTGCCAGAAAAACTGGTACACTGGTCTAATACTTGGTAGAACCCCAATGGGGCACGGACTTAACAAGCTTCTGTAAGCATTGAACACCGTACTTTCTGCAGACCGGTCCACAATTCTGTTGTATTCTGAGGTGTAGGATTTCTACCTTTCACAGTTCGTTGTATGGTATTCCAGATGTGTTCAATAATGTTGAGATCTGTTGACTTAGGTGTAAATGGCAAAACCCCAAACTCACACAAGTGTTCCTCTAACCATAATTTGGCGTCTCTAGATGTGTGTGGTCGTGCATCGTCTTGTTAGAAGAGGCCAAACTCATCAGAATGAATGCATGAATGGGTGTAACTTGTCAGAATAGAGGCACACACAGTGTTCACCTGTCAGAGACGTCTGTAGATGTACCAGGGGTCCCATAGAATGCCAGCTAAACAAACCCACCACCAGCCTATGTATTTTGCAAAGGCTCATCTGTACCAGTTTTTCAGGCTCTTCAGTGTGTATTTTTTGTACGATTGCATATAGTTTGCACTTTGTGATTATTTCATTGTTTAATAATTTAGTGTATTTGATTATGTAATATTTCTGATTTAGGTATTATGACAGACCTTACAAACTGCTTTGGAAAGCCAGAAGCTTCATCCAAAGAACCTTTAAGGAACAAATGTTGTTGAGAGAACATCCCTGAATGCCTACAGAGTAGATAAAAAAAATATTAAGTACAATCACAGTCAGTCATTTGAATACATTTTGCATTTCCAGATGTTCTTAGAGACGACTTTGTGTTGAACTGTTTCATTTCTTTCATCCGGAACTCAAACTCCCCTGCTCTTGCTCTCTCATTGTAGGTGAGAAGCCGTTCATCTGCGAGATCTGCGGGAAGAGTTTCACCAGTCGGCCCAACATGAAGCGTCACCGGCGCACGCACACCGGAGAGAAGCCTTACCCGTGCGAAGTGTGCGGCCAGCGCTTTCGCTTCTCCAACATGCTCAAGGCGCACCGAGAGAAGTGCTTCCGAGTCACTAGCCCCATGACCCAACAGCCTGCCAACATGCCCATCTCTGTTCATCTCACCGGCCACACCCCTTCTTCCTCCGGCCACACCTCCAGCCCACCACTTCCCTCTCAAGCCACATCCACCGCCACAGCCGTGGGCCCAGGAATGATCGGACACGGCTTTTCCCATTTGCACATGCAGGCCACGCCCACGCAGCACCCCCAAACCCATTTGCATCACCCCGGGCACACCTCTATGACAAGCCACGCCTCTACGCACCAATCCGTGCCGTCCTCGCTCCTGCCGTCTCCCCCCGCGCTTTTTAAAAGTGAGCCGATCAACCACTGCGCCCACGAGGACGTGTACATGAGGCCAGGCTCCACACAGCAGCACTAAAAAACAAAATAGCCACACTGATCATGCACACGCTCGTAGCTAGCATGTTCAGGGGTGTATGAGGGAAGCTTGGCAAAATGTGTGTATGTGTGTGCGTATTTGTGTATGTGTATGTGTGTGTGCTGACTTTGCATTTCCTTGCCGGGACGTGATCATGTGTTCAGACGGGATGTTAAAGGCTGGTGACCTCAGTGAACTTTCTCTTAAAAAATAATATTAGCATTATTTTACACCTCGTATACCGATAAGGAAAAATTCCACTTGCATCATAATGATGAAAAACATGCCACTGTGTGTGAGCCAGCACACTTTCGGTCTCTCTCTCTTTCTCTCTCGCTCTTTCTTTACCTAGCTACCCCACCTACCTGCCTCAAGCCTGCCGACGGCTTCGGAAGCTTGTGTTCTGGACGAGGACTCATGGATGTATTCAAGCAGAACATTTTAGCGGAAAAGAGACTTTAGTGTCATAAGGAACTATGATTCAGAAAAATATAATTCATTAATTATGTTCTATATGATCTAACCCACTTACCACATATGCTTATTTACTGTTTTTATGAGGAATTTTCTATGTGCGTGTGTGTGTGCGTGCGTGTGCGCGTGTGTGTGTGTGTGTGGCTTAAAAAGAGGTTTATCTGCATCGGTTTATTCAGATGAACGTGAGGTTAGGGCGCTGTAGCGTGCGGTAGTGAGTGCGTGACTGTGTTTGTTGTGACTGTCCTTACACCTCAAGAGGTGCTGGCATCGAAAGCTGCTTCTCTGTCCTCTTACATGACTATCCATCATGTATATGTGTGTGTGAGTGAGTGGGTGGGATGGAGTGATTGTGTGTGTGTGAGTGTTGTAGTCGTAGGTGTGAGTGTGTGTGTTTAAAGTCTATTTTGTTTATCTGTTCTCTGCACTTTACTGCTGCATTACAGATTTGAACGGAAACTGACAAGACTTTGTTAATTATGTCTAGCAAGTGAGAGTGTGTGTGGATGGAGAGAGTCAGCTTTTGGAAAAGGAGGAGAATCACATCTGAAGATGGACCTCGATTTTAACTGTCGAAGAGCTTCGTGTGTTTTATACTTTAATAGATTTTCCACCTGTACCGTGACAGGAGGAGTTTGTCAGTCTCGTCTAATCGTTCTGGGTTTTTTTTTTTTTCCAGATTTTCCTCCTTTTCTTTTGGTTGAGAAAATGCACTTTGTACGTAAACCTTTCTAGTTAAGAAATAAGCCGACCATGTTTAATGTATACTCTGGAGTGATCCGAGGCAGAGGAGTTAAACCTCCGTTTTCGGACACTCGAGCGTAGCAGCGTGTGATTGCATCACTGTATGGTACTCAGATGTGTGGCTTTGCCAACTTCCAACTGCTCTTTCTTTTAACTGTGTATAAGAAAGGATGACAGACATGTATTACTCACAGGCCTTTTTTATAATGCTCATTTAACATACTTTCTGATAACCTTAGGAAGTAAAAAAAAATAACAAGTAGCAACATTTCTGACTTTGTTAGTCATCATTTTTCCTTTTTTTGTCTTGCGTGTGTGGTTATAATCTGTCTCAAGTTTAAAACTTTGACACTTCTCTGTCTAGTCCACAGACGCACAGCTGTTCCACATGATTGTGGCGGGGTTAAAAGAGTGCAAAATAATAACAGACGCAAAATAAGCTTACTTCCTTTAGTGAATGCTCGGTTTGTCTGATCACTTTGTTCCCTGATACTCTAAACGATCAAAGACCGACGGCCCCATACATCAGGTAGGAGAGGAACAGTACTGTAATTGTGATTAACTCTCTGTGGTTGTTGACAAGGTTAACCATTGTCCCTACTGTTGTTTACTGATATACATGCATTATTCGGTTAAACAGATCATGTGCTCCAAGCAGATATGAAGACAGATACGGATAAGATGTGCATTACAATGAAGTACCCAACTGTAAATGTAAAAAAAGAATTGGTTTGGCTTCGCAATGGTATAGGATTTTGTTTAGCTGGCATTCCATAGGACCCCTGGTACATCTACAAACTTCTTTGACAAGTTACACCCAGTCATGTCCTGCATTCATTTTGGCCTCTTCTAACAGATTATTCTATCACTCTTCTAATGTGTAATACCAAATTATGGTTGGAGGAAGACTTGTGAGTTTGTGGTTTTGACATTCACACCCAAGTCACCAGATCTCAATGTTTTCAAACACATCTGGGATGCCGCACAACATGCTGTGGAAAGTAGAAATCCTACGCCTCAGAATATAACAGAATTGTGGACCGGTCTACAGGAAGTATGGTGTTTGTTGCCTACAGAATATTTCCACAACCTTGTAGAGTTCATGCCCTGTGTGGGACCTAACAAGTATTGGACCAGTGTGGTATTTATTTCTGGTACTTCAGTGTATATGCATTATTTGGTTTTAATAGATAGTCTTCCAAGGTGACATGAATACAGATACACAAATAAGGTGCGTTATTTTCCAGAACTCTGCTTGATGCAGATTAAGAGCCTGTGGAAATTTAGGGTACTTTTTCGTTTAAGTTCTGGAGAAATGCAGCCTTACACACAATTAAATCCATCCATGTGCACAGTTTCTGATCAGGCCAAAGTGAAGTGAGTCATTGACCACTGTGCTTGTACACACACACACACTTTACCTCTGTGCAGTGAAACACACAGTATGGGGCAGTAATCACACTTGCCTGGAACAATGGGCAGTTAGGGGTTAGCTGGTTCAACTCGGGGCATTTCAGTGATGGCTTGTTGGAGCAGAGATCGAACCTGAGAACTTCCGGTCACAAGGCTGGTTCTTTAACCACAAGACCACTGCTGCGTTTTGATATGATGTAGCGGAGGTTGAGGACTTGTCAGAGCCACATTTCACACACACTATACTGTCAGTGCTGACGTTTCTTTTTTTGGGTGCAATTTCCCCATTGTTTTAAAAAAAAAAAAAAAAAACTATTTTCCGCCAGTTTGGTCATCATCCAGCTCTCCTTTATCATATGCAGTCAGGAAGGGTGAGGGCTAACACATGCTTCCTCTGAGGCATGTGAAGTCAGCCAACCAGTTTTTTTGTTTTGTTTTGTTTTGTTTTTTTGTTTTTTTGCAACCAACTGCTACTCCTGCTGCATCACAGGGCGGTATTACAAATTCGTACCTCTTTACCACTAACATGGAACAGGTTTCCTTGTTCATGCATATCATTTTGAACTGCTTCCTGTATTTTGACCAAAAATAAATCGGTTCAGAACCTGAAAAGTTAGTTCCCCGGTGGAAAATAAATGCAGTTCGTTTGCCCTACCATAAAAATTGCAATCTAGAAACGAAAGGGAAAATGACATTTGAATATTCCAAGTATTGGGTAGTGGGGCCTATCTTTTAGGATATGTCCAGAACATGGCCGCCATCTTGAAAGCTGCCATACTGGTTCGAGGGCAAGTTTTTCCAATGGAAAGGTGATCATGTGTCCTGTGACTTCTGACTCACCCTGTACATTGAGTTTCTTTAACACATAGTAATAATAATGGGTAAAAAGCTCACAACTAAGCAACGCGGTCTGCCAACATGTTCCTATTGGTTATTTCCATTGGGTTTCATGCAATGCCTTCCGTTCATGATGATTCCTTAATTACAATGGCTCTGTCTACAACTGTACATGTGAGTTCACTAGACGGCGTGAAGATTCCAAGAATCCAGCTCATTTGTTGGAAAAGGGGTGTCAGTGTACAGAGCTATCTGCTTTTTTATGCATACACTGATAAAAAAAACCCAGGATTGGTTGTGTTGGTATGATTGGTCAGTTGGCCAGTTTTGCTTCCCTGGCTCCTGTGGTTTTGTCAGGATTCAAACCCACAATCTAGTTGCCATGCGTTCTTTGCTTGCACCTCTTAGGAGCCTGGGGTCTGATTTTTTTACATAAGCATTTGCAGTTTAATGTCTGGATTTTTGAAGTGCACATAACTACACACTACTCCAGGCTGAACTTTTGAGGTTAAAAACAATCAGCACAATATTGTCGTAAACAAGTAAGAGCACATTGATGATTCAGCTTAATTTACAGCCTATCAGCCAATCCTGGAAATACTGCTGTTTAGTGAAAGTGTATCTGTTTATGCCCCAGACTGAAGAAGTGAAAATAAGATTCAGCATGTCTTCAGCGGAATTACAAAACCCTTACGGAGAAAGTGGGTCAAAGGACGGTGAACATGTTCCATCTGACTGCCTTTTTCCTGAAGTTTCAATAATCTTTGTACAGATGTGGAAGGTCTGGTGTATGGACACATTGCTGTTTCTTTTTACCAGATTGCATCACCAAAGCAGTCAACAGCCTTAATCCTTTAACCCAACAATGCACTCATGAATGTACAGTATATGAAGACGTTTTTTATGGTCAGCTAGAAACTGTTCACAAAATTAAGGTTTGAAAAGTATAGGTGTAAGATTCTATTTTGCGTATGACTGATCCAGAAGTTCCACATGGCTTTTTACCAGGTGCTCCGGTTTCCTTCCACCTCCTGAAAAACACACATGGTAAGTGAATTGGACGTGCTAAATTGCCCTAGGTGTGAATGTGTAAGTGTATGGGTGTGTGTGTGTGATACCCTGAAATGGTTTGGAACCCTGTCCATGGGGAATTCCTGCCTTGTACCAAATCAAGTCAAGTAGTGTTTATTGTCATTTCAGTCATATACAGTGTTGTACAGTACACAGTGAAACGAAACAACTTTCCTCCAGGACCAAGGTGCTACATAGAACAGTAAACTACACAATGGAACGTAAAGTGTACGTGTGCAGTAGCATGTGCAATGATGCCAGATGATTTACAATAAATACACAAGACATTAACACTAAATATAGGGAGGGGACAGTGCGGATAGCCCACTGGTAGTGGGAGCAGTAAGGTGCAGTTATGTCCATTTTCTTAAATAGATGTAAAAATATTGTGTTTAACAGCAGGTTTGTTCATTTGTCCAAATGATCTCCAGACAAACTGAAGCCCTGACAGACAAAGCAGATAAAACAATGACTGACTGAGAAGTAAAATCTGGTGCTATACAACTCCGAAATCTTAAAAAATGGGAGCAAGAGACAAAAGATTTTGGACAGCAAAAAAAAAACAACCAGAAAATAGAAAAATAAAGTGTCAAAAAAATCACTCAGTAATGAGTAGCTTGACCATTCCTGTTGTTCACTTCAAAAATTTGTTGAGGCGTGCTTGATGAAAGTGTTGAAGATGTCTTCATGAAGGGCATCCACTGTCTGAAACTGATGTCCATTTTTGTTAACTTTCCTTGCCATCCATCCCAAATTCTCAATCAGATTTAGATCAGGGGAACACACAGGGTGGTCCCCAAAAAGTCTGTTTCACTTAAATTGTTGTTTTCAATAAACTGCCTGCTCAAAGTCTTTTGTCTCTTGCTCCTATTTCTTCTTTTAGCATTTTGAAGCTTTACTTAGAACCTTCTTAAGATCCATTAGTGCAAAAGGCAAATCGATAGATAGCGAGAGAGAAAGAGAGAGTTACACCAGTAACCAAGGAACCCTCAACCATTCTGGTGAAGTCTCTTAGGTTTGTCCATTGGACTAACACATCAGTGATGTCTTCCTTCTCACTTTATGTATCTTTATGAACATGACTTCATTTCCTTTCCTTATAATGTAAAACACTGTCTGCTTCTGTATAGATGCATAAATAGTGCCAACAAATTCTTAGGGACATACACTAAAGTGCCAAAAAAAAAAACCTGATACAACCATCTAAGTCTAAGTCTAATACTTAGTAGGTCCCCCACAGGGCATGGACTCCACAAGCTTAGATCCAGATGTGTTCAATAACGTTGAGGTCTGGTGACTTGGATAGGAATGGCAAAACCCCAAACTCAGATGAGTGTTCCTCTAACAATAATTTGGTGTCTCCAGACATGAGTGGTGGTGCATTGTCCTGTTGGAAGAAGCCAAACCCATCAGAATAAATGCATGAACAGGTGTAACTCGTCAGAAAGTAGGGACACAGTGTTCACCCATCAATGATGTTTGTAGATGTACCAGGGGTCCCATGGAATGAAAGGTAAACAATACCATACCATTATGGAGCTTTCACAGATGTCGCTAGCTTTATACATGCACTGGTGGACACAACCAATGATATGGTGTTGCTGTGTATTTTGAATTGGTGCATCTGTACAAGTTTTTTCTGCTAGTTATTACAACCATAACTGAATGTTTAACGGTAGACTAAAGAACCTGTGACAGTTGTATGGATGTGTCCCTCATTAAAGCATCTATTTTAGTTTACATCATGATGTAAAGACAATTTAGACCATTTTCTCACAAAAATGTCAACTTTGTTACCATTCTCTGTAACTCAGTGAGTCTTAAAATCTCATGGAAGACTTGAGTAGGGTGTTTGAGTGCTTTGGGAATGGTACTGTAACTGATTTAAGTGCAGGTTCTGAGCTATCTTCTATGCCACTGCCTAAAATAACCAGTCAAATTGCCTGTTATTACAGAGGGCTGCCTCAGACAAGAAGGAGTGGAGGGAGGAATGGATACAGTAGAAAACACCAAGCAAAAAGTCAAGGAAATCTGTGTGCTTATCATCATATTAACTGTAATGTTTTTCTGTAATTATTTCTTTTTGGTCAGAGTACATTTCCTCACCCAGTGGTCATAATATACACCATCAAGCTACACAATTCAACACAAATGTTCACTGTTATATCTTTAAAGGTATATTTACATTTACCCTAAGATAAAACATTACATGCATTGCATTCTATTCGACATTTTCAGAAAAAAAAAAGTACTGTGTAGTTTAGTCGTGTTTGTATGTAGTCTGTTTTAAAAGACGTCTTGGCATGTCTCGTATTTTCCCCTACATAATGCTGTTCTTAAGGGTGCATATTTTAATTTCTAAAGATAGGGATCTTTGTGCTTTAAGTATGGCTTAATCCAGGATACATGGGAAACAAGCACCAAGTTGGCACCAAGGTGGTAGAACAAACTTTCCTAAGTGTCTGTAGAGTTACTTGCTGTCTTCGAACACACTGACTTTCAGGAGCTTTTAACTGAGCACTTACAGCAGTCATTGTATTTATGGTCTTGTTTTCTCCAAAGGTTTGTTATAGTTTAGGAGTACTTCCAGGTTATGGGACTTTTCAAAAAAAAAATTTGTATTGGTAAAAGGATAAAAGTTAAAAAAAAATCTGTGCCAATGTCACCAGATGAATATAAATATAAAATATAAATGAATATAAAAAATCCTGCAGGACATAACTTATAGAATACGACTCTGATTGTCTAGACAAATGTAACTCATTTTAAAAGAAGAGTGCTCCACTCTATGCCCCCCTGCACCATTAACATCTGAGAAGAAACAGTGAGAACTGCCTTTAAAAGGCTAAACAAAAGATAGACAACGTGCCCAGATCACCTTGATCACTTTATCACTCTCCTGATAACCTGGCCTCTGTCTTCACTGAGATCTCCAACACCTTGTAAAAGCTCTATTATCATTTCTATACCTAAAGCATTTTTAAAAAAAGACATCAGACTTTAATTACCTAAGGCGTGTTGAACGTATGGGACATCCGTAGTCATGAAAACGCCAGAGTATCTAAGTCATGCGTGGCTGGAATCATGCACGTCATCACTAATGGATCCACTACAGTTAATGCACGTGTTTTGTTCATGCAAGATGCTTGATTGCTATGTTTTGGAAAAAAGGTTCTCTATGAGGAAAAGGTTCCATATACTTAGGGTAGTAGTCAAGAATGTATTTTTTTTCTCTAAAAATATGGAAATGACTAAAAACCAAGATCTGGCTGGGATTTTATTTACATTATATATGTATAAAACTCGTCCTGTGTGGGATTATATTTATTATATAATATTTATATTTAAAGGTTATTACATCTCATTGAGAACAACAATGCAAGATATACATTTGTGAAATTAAAGTAGACTAGAAATTAAAGTAGAAATTCTCATTAGTTATTTTCTGGCCTGATAAGTGAAACTCAAACAAAGGTGTCTGAAAAACAATTTTAAGTTAGAAATGTTATTTAAGTTATGTACAGTCAGTCATTCATTCTCTTATTCGCTTCATCCATCAAGGTCGAAGTTTGTCCAGAGCCCACCCAGAATTATTGGCCACAAGGCAGGAATATCCCCTGGACAGGGCACCAATCCATCACAGGGCACCACTCACACATAGAGTAATTTAGCACATCCAATTCACCCACTATGTTTTCTTCAGGAAATGGGTAGAAACCAGAGCACCCAGTAAAAAAAAAAACACCTCCTTACAGACAAAGAACAGTAAGGATCATTGAGGATTGAACCCAAAACCCCTGATTTCTAGAGTTATGTAGCATACACACTACCTGCGATACCACTGTGCTGTTCTTTACATTATTTACACAACATGTTCATATTGTAATCATTTCCAAAATTAAAGTACAATACAAGTGGAAAGTAAATAAAAAGTGAAGGGATAAAATAGATGCATGGAAAATACAATAGTACAATGATTCACTGACGGGTCTGACAACGGATTTGAGTTATGTATCTATGACACATTTTAAAAAGCGGAAATACCTCAAAAACTGTTGTTTGAGCATGAGTCCTGACGTCAACTCTGCAGAAAAGTGTACGGATTAACGAGCATGCTGACTGAATGCCAGGCAATTTCCCACAGCCATGCTCCAAATCTAGTCAAAAGCCTTCCTAGAAAAGAACGGAGGGTATTAAGGATTACATTTGGAATGGGATGTTTAACTAGTGCATATAAGTGCACTGGTGGTCAGGTGTCTACAAACTCTTGGCCATATAGTGGACTTGGAATTAAAGTTGGTGGCAAGGTATTATTACTTAGCCAACACCAAGTGACCAAGAACAAAGCCAGTGAAGGCTAATTCAAGAACGGGTATGATGGAGGACCAGACCAACACCACACATGTTGTGGCCAAGTCCATGTCAGGTTTGCGAGTACTTCATAGCCCAGATCTGACCCATACTTCATAATTTATTCAGCCCACATTATTATGCAGTAAGGGAACTGGTCTGATCTTGGTATGAGCCCTGCAATGGACAAGACATGACTGAAGTGCCATTGAACAAGGCCAACTGCTCCCTGGGCGCCATGGTTTGGGGTTGCCCCTCACTCCAGGCAAGTGTGTTCACCTTTCCCGAGTGTGTGTGTATGGTTCACTGTTTCAACCATAGTAGGTAAACACTTCACTTTCACTTTCACTAACTGGGGCATATTTGGCTCAGAATCCTCTGCTATCTGGGAATGCTCAGATGAGGTGATATGCTGGTGGTCGTATCTTCTTAACCTGACCTTAACATGACATTTCTCTTTGTAACATAGGATAGTATCATATGATTATACTAAATGAAGTCAAATGTTTGCTAGTCATACAATAGACAATACAGAAGTAATGCATCAGCACGTGTACATCAGCAGGTTTCCAAGTCAAACCTTATTTGACTTCAGTTAAAGCCCACAGCAGGTAAATCAAATGCATTACTATTTGTTTGGACTTGTACACATTTAAACCTTCACCACCTCAGTGTGTCAGTCTGCCTCAGTAATCCGAGGCGGAGCATCGGCGCCGTGCAGCGCTCATAAAGCGCGAGCGGCTGCACGCGGATTCTGAGAGAACTCCGTGGCGCGCGCGCGGCACCTACAACTCGAATAAGACAACGGACCTGATATTGTTTCTTTTCCACTTTTCAGGTAAAAATACCAAAAGGTTTTTTTTTTTTTTTCATGTTTGGTTCAAATTTGCGATTTAAACTGCTGTTTGAAAAACAAAACTTGAATTGTTTGGGCGCACTATTTTATGCGGTAGGATACGTTTTAGGACGCAGTCACGGTTCTGTCACTAACGGTCTTTTTTCATTTTATTATTATTTAAATTTTTTAGATCATAAAACATTAATGAAGGTTTTCTGGTTTGTCTGAGCAAGCTGTAATTTGACAGCGTTGTTGAATTCTGTTGAATTAAAATGTATAAATAATCAGTTTTGATTCATTTTCCACAGTAGCGGCTCTGAAAGTAGTTCCGTCTCCCTGGTTTACTATTGTATCGATGCGCTACTATATATACGTGACTGTTGCTACAGTAACACTCAGTTGACTGGGACCTGTGGTGGATCTGTTAGAAACCTGACAGAAAAACAGATATGCTGAAGTTTTCTGCATTCTGCTGTTATGAGTTCAGTCAGTAAAAGTTTTTAAACATTAAATGTAATTCTAAACCGTTAAAAGTGTGACATGTTATATATTAATACATCCCTTTCATATTCGCTTCTTATGGGGCAGCCGTGTCCTAGTGGTTAAGGAACCGGTCTTGTGACCAGAAGGTCGTGGGTTCGATCCCCACCCAGGGCAAGACATGACTGAGGTGCCCTTGAGCAAGGCACCTAAATGCTCCCTGGGTGCCGTGGTTTGGGGCTGCCCCCCGCTTTGGGCAAGTGTGTACACTGGTGTGGGTTAAATGCAGAGGTCACATTCCTTCTGTGTGCAAAAACAGTAAGGCAAAATAGTTCACTTTCATTCGTTCTTTAATGTAGTCATCAAATTGCTGTGGTATAACAGGAATAAAACAGCACCACCTTTTTTCCACCCCGTCTCCTTTTTTAAATAATGGACTTCCTTTGAACTGTGGTCAGTTGGACAAACGGTTTCAGTCAGGATCCTGTCCCAGATGTCTAAAAGCCTTTCATGGTTATAAATGTAGACTTTATGAGAAGGTCTAAATCATACAAAGCAGCTACACTAGTGTTATATTGGTATATATAACAGTATACTGGTATATTTTGGACAGTTGTAACAGTTTGACACTTCATTTGTAGTTTTTTTTAGGTCTTCATTTTGTTGAACTTGTTGAAAATGGCTGTATTCAAATGTTATAATAACACTTCAGCACTCTGTTTCCTGAGCTGGCTGGTTGGAGACACTCATTTGCGTAGTAAAATTGTGATAAATCCAGGAAATATTCTGTAGCGTTAGGTAATGAACACTCCACAATTCCGTTGTATTCCGAGGTGTAGGATTTCAGTCTTCCACAGCGTGTTGCATGGCATCCCAGATGTGTTTGATAATGTTGTATGTCAAAACCTTAAACTCAGATGAGATGGTGTCTCTAGACGTGTGTGGCGGCGCGTTGTCCTTTTGGAAAAGACCAAACCCATCAGAATGTATGTAGGACATGAATGGGTGTAACTCGTCAGGAAGGACACACACATAGCGTTCACTTGTTGGAGACGTTTGTAGATGTACCAGGGATCTCATGGAATGCCAACTAAACAAACCCTATATCATTATGGAGCCATCACTAATCTGTACCAGTTTTTCTGCCACTTCAGTCTGCATGTAACATTTTTAGGTTAATGTTAAATTTATTCTAATATCTTGGAAATCTTTCAACTACAGAATGCGTACACAACCCATATTATTTTTATATTTCAATCACTATTGTTTTTATATTTCTGTAATTCAATTGCTATAATATTTTTTGTGTGTGTCCCCAGAATTGAAAAAAAAAAGCCTGTGAATTCGGTGCTAACGATGAGGGACTCTGTCTTCAACTGCTGTTTCAACCCACCTCATCACCCAAGTGTAGTGGAAGAGAGCCGTAGGCACGGTAACAGAGAGCAGGCCCTGCCCCCAAATGACCGACGCTTTCTCATCTTTTTTGATTTTGATGAGACACTTGTGGACGAGTGCAGCGACGATGCCATGGTCACAGTGGCCCCCGGTGGTTCTCTACCCTCCTGGCTCAAGGATACGTACAGGCCTGGTGAGTACAACGAGTACATGCAGCGAGTCCTGGCCTACCTCTCTGAGCAAGGGGTCACTCCGTCAACTATCCGTAACACCATAGAGCGTCTTCCACCATGCCCAGGCATCCCTGCCCTTCTACGCTTCCTGATGTCATGTCCACCACAGGACTTTGAGGTCATTTGTGTGTCAGATGCCAACACGGTGTTCATCGAAACATGGCTGCAGAACCTGGGCTTTCGCTCGCTCTTCATGCGCATCTTCACAAACCCAGCCCATTTCGATGAGAACGGACAACTCCAGCTCCGTCCCTTCCATTCGCATGACTGCCTGAGGTGTCCGGTGAACATGTGCAAGGCGGAAATCGTGCGACGATACACGGCTCAGAGGGTGCACGAAAGAGGGGGCAGGCAGTACCAAAGGGTACTGTACGTAGGCGATGGTGCGAACGACTTCTGCCCATCGTTGACGCTGGGACCGGGCGATGTGGCGTTTCCTCGGCGTGACTTCCCAATGCACATGCTGATCCAGGAGATGCATGAGGCCAAACCCGGAGAGTTCAAAGCCAACGTGGTGCCTTGGAGCAACGGTGAAGATATCATCAGCAAGCTCAGGAAAGTCCTAGAAGAGCGGGCTTAAAACATGGCTAAAAAAATATCAACAGCAATATAAATAGATACTAATTGTCAACACTTTTAATAATCATGGTGCACACAGATACACTAACGGGGAGGTTATGTGTTAATAGAAGCTGCTTTTACACTTGCCCTTGACCAGGTTTGTCCTTTACTTGTTAGTAGGCAACATCATACTACATACCGATGGCAAATGTGTCTGAAAGAACTCATGGTCAAAACCAGAAACAACCAGTAATGGTGCCTGTAAGTGTAAGTGTTACGTTATGGGTATTTAAAATAGCTTCACTACTTTGTATCATTTCCTGTATGCTTGCCAACAAACCATTTAGGATGAAGGCCTGAAATGTAAATGCCCCTGGTTTGGTCCTCATGTGCAATATGCATACTATTAGTGATGGATGTAAATCATTTTCTTAAAATCATTCTCAAGACTGAAATAATTGTGTCTCTGAGTCTCCATTAACATGTTTTGCACCACTGCTTTGCATCTCTAAAAGGTTTGTTTACAAGGTGCAAGTTTTAGGGTAGTTTTGCCACATTACAGAACCAGCATTCCCTATTCAATCCTGAGTTCAGGTTACTGTCTGATGTTTCTCCACATAAACATTTCCTCCAGGTTCACCATTTCCTCCCACTTTACATAAAATGCTGATAGGTGAACGGTCTACTCTAAATGTGAACATGTGTGAGCAATTGAGTGGCATCCCATCCAGTCACGTTCAGTATGAATCCCTGCTTTGCCCCCAGGATACATGGATCCCAGAACCAGGACAAAGCGGTTATGGTAAATAAATGAATGACGGGGTGAAGTTGTTTGAAGGACTAAAACAAGCAAAGAGATACAAATATCACCAACACAATATATTATATATGTTATGAATATATCATCCATAACAATACTTTTAACATAAATTAAGGTAATAGAGGAAGAAGAAGCCTTTATTTGTCACATATACACTAAAGTGCCAGACAAATACTTTGTAGGGCCAACCGGAGCGTAGGGAATGCAAAAAATGCAACAGGACATGGACTTCACAAGCTTGCAGAAATCTTCTGTGGGCAGTGAACACTGTACTTCCTGCAGGATGGTTCACAATTCTGAGATCTGGTGTGACTTAGGTGGGTGAACTCAGATGAGTGTTCCTCTAACCATAATTTGGCATCTCTAGACGTGTGAACCTTTAACCGTCTAATCAGTAGCTCACACCCGAAACTGTTGAGCCTTCACTGCCGAGTATGAGAAGCTGTGATGAACACAGGCTTATACAAGAAAAACTGTATACTTACATATTAATACAGCACACACACACACACCAGAATGTGGATACATATGTGAGATAAAGGATTACAATTATGGCATTTGGCAGATGCTCTTATCCAGAGTGACTTACAAGGTTACTGGTATTACAGGTAGGCCAGCATAGTGTTAGGAATCTTACCCAAGGACCCTTATTGGTGTAGTCCAGACCAGGAATCAAACCCAGGTCTCTCCCATGAGTGCCAATGATGTTACCACTGCACCACACCAACCACCGCATATCACCTTTCAACTTGATATCTATCCACCACATCTCTATCACATCTGTGGTTTCAAGAAACAATGGTTTCTTGTTTGTATTTCTGTTGTTACTGTATAATAAGGAAAGAACAGGAAGCCTTAGGTTTACTGTCCGTAAGATATGTCATGTCTGCAGGTTCTCCATGTGTTTATGTGACTTTCTTCCAGGTTCTTCAGTTTCCTCCCATCTCCGAAAAACATAGTGGATGAGGCAACACAAAATGTTCTGTGTATACATGTACACAGTTTTCTGGTTTGACCTGCAGGCAATTACCAAGATGAAGCAGCTGCTGAAGACGAAGGCAGACAGATTCTACAGATCTAACCTTGAACAGACAGCTTTGTAATAAACTATGACCACTGTAGTAAAATACACAAGACATTATAAGAAATGAGTAGGATTGCAGTAAATAGAGCCAGATTATAGAGTGGCCACAACATCCCAAATTATACCTTTCACCACATCACAACTAAACTAAAAGACTGCAGTTGTATTTGGCCACAGCCACTGTACGTCATTGAACTTGGCAACGGCCAACACATAAGGGCTAAACAAATAAGAGCGCGGCAGTCAATTGATTTTTTTATAGTCTTGTAATGCTTAAATAATTAATAGACAATGTACAAATATTCTCAGCCTAGTTATAGCAATCGAATGTTGAAGCCTCAGATTAAAAATATATTTTGAATTTTGAATTCATGCTAATACTATTTGGGGCTGCATGGTGGTGCCGCAGTTAGTGTGTGTCACATAGCTCCAGGGATTTTGTGGTTGTGGGTTCGAGCCTTGCTCCAGTATCTGTCTTTGAGGAGTTTGGTGTGTTCTCTGGTTTATCTCCACCTCCCAAAAACACACATGAATGGCTAATTGAATACTGTAAATTTGGGCATGTGTGCATATGTATGTGGGACCCTGTGGTGGATTGGTGCCCTGTCCAGGGCGTATTCCTGCCTTGCGCTCACTGATTCCAGGGGGGCTGCAGAAAAACCACGACTCTTCGTTTTTTAACATCCTATTCCAGATGTTGTTAAAATCACCCCCACTCATCTGAGTGGGTGTTCCATTGCATTTTGGCAGGTGACTGCAGGGATCTGCCCATTTATCTACAAGAGCATTAGTGAGGTCAGGCACTCATGTCGAGTGAGGAGGCTAAGTGGGAATGAGGTCAGTGTAAAGGTCACTCAAGTTCTTCCACTCCAACCATGGCAAACTATGTCTGCATGGACTTTGTGCACAGAGGCATTGTCATGTTGGAACATGGTTCCGCTACTACTGTGTGAAGCCAGCAGTTTGGGGAAGATCTACATATGGGTGTGAATGTTAGGTTTTTTAACATTTGGCCATGTGGTGTATAAATAATAAGACGAAATAGATTGATAGATACTATCACTAACTACTTTGTTGTGGCAGCAGTAGACTTGTGTGTAAAGACTCAGTTAGGACCGGAATGTTATCGGTTTGATCCACACAACTGACAAGATTTGACTAACGTGCATTAACCCCCAGCTGCTCCCTTGGCACTGCACATAGCGGCTGCCCACCACTCTGGGCATGTGTGCTTACTGCCCCCTAGTGTGTATGTGTATGTTTCACGGCATGGATGTGTCAATTCCAATATGCACTGTGAGTCAAAAGACTATATCAGGTTCACACTTACTATTATTACTAATATTACTAGTCAGTGAAAGTGAGTACTCTTATGATTGATGCAGTGCTTATTACAGAGTGGTGGGCAGCCCCTTATACACAGCGCACAGGGAGAAGTTTTGGATTAGCTGCCTTGATCAAGAAGAAGAAGAAAAACAATAACAACAATAATAATAAGAGTAATAGTAATAATAACTATAACATCATCACATATAATAACATGATCATCATCACAATTATTATTATTATTATTATTATTATTATTATTATTATTATTATTAGTAGTAGTAGTAGTAGTAGTATTATTATTATTATTATTA
>JAOVVF010000025.1:21943351-21955436 GCA_028565595.1 Duopalatinus emarginatus
CCTTGTGTTTGATTGGCCGTTACGGACCGTTTCAATAACTTTAAACTAAGGTCTGTGCATTTATCGCGTTAATAGTATATATATTTATAAATAAAAAAACAATTATTTATATTTTTCCGCACACGCTGGCCCGTATAAGTCACACACCTGACCTCTAAATCGACATTTTTAGGATATTAATATCTGCGAACAAATAGAAGTGGTAGGCGCCTTGTCACGCGGTTGCATGACGGAAAATGTAGTGTTCTGTAGCTCGAGCCACATAGCGGCACAATGCGGAGAAAACTACACTACCCATAATGCATTGTCGAGATTTTTTTTTACGTCAACGGCAACGCGCTGGCTCTCCAAGATGGCGTCGTTGGGAAGGAGGCGCGGTGTCCCAGTCAACAGGGAGAGGTCAGTTCAGACTAAAACATTAGCTTAAAAGCAGGAGTTTGAATAAAAATACTCGTTGTAGTGTCGAGCTACGAGTCTGGGCGTTCATGTCTAAAGTCTAGACCTGAGTGGGGTTTAAAACAGAGGAAACATGGCCTCATGATATGTTTTTCTGGGCTTCTTTTACTTTGAATTAGCTAGCTAGCTTCGAAAACGTCAAAGAGACTAAATGTTTATGTGATGTTTAAACTGATAAGGTAGTAAAACATCAATGTTGTGGTGGTGTGTGTTAAACAAAGGCGAGACGAGTTTTGTTTAGCCGGATTTAACCTCCTGGATTAGCTGCTAGCAAAGAAATTCAGGGTACAAGTTATTAAACTGACAGCTAGTTAGCAGTCATGGCTAATCAAGTCCTGTAGGGCGGGCTAGTTAACTTATTTAGAATTTAGAAATGTTTAAAACGACAAAAGGAACGCTTTTTAAAACACACTATGGATTTTTTTTGTGCTAAAACTAATACCAAAAAGTGTCTAGTAGTCAAGTTTACACAGTTTAACTCTCAAACCAAACTGACCTTTCTGTAACACCCTGAACAATCAGATCTTATTTTATTAACTTCACACAATGTAGTGCTATAACAAGACACTCGCTACTAATCTATTACTACTAATGACTACAATGCACAAGTCTAATATATTCACATTAAACCAGATCATACATTTGTTCAGACATCTTATCTGCACTAAAGCAGACTCACTAATCCAGAGGGTTTTATGTTGAACATCAAGTTGTGACACTGCAGTAAAGCTGTGTTTCACATGCAACTAAACAAAGAAGTACATAGTAATAATGGACATGAATGATATTAATGTTACTATTACTAATAATAATCCATTGTCTTATTGGCTACTAATAATAAAGTACTTTCGATAACAGGTAATGAACTTGAAAATAAAAGCTGATCTTTAGCTATAACAACAAATCATAGTAAAACTGGACATTAATTATATTAATACTGTTAATAAGAATAATAACAATAATAATCCATTCCCTAATGAAATTTGTTACTAATAACCTGCCTGAAATAACTTATTTTGAGTTGTTAAGGTTTTACTTCACAAGTCTTATAAAATTAACTGATGTCTTCTGCTATAAAACAAATCATAGTAATATTGGACATTAAGTATTTTAGTACAACTAATAAGAATTATAATAAAATAATCCATTGTCTGATGAAATTGAATAGTAATAATTAAGCACATGAGATAACAGGTAATGAACTAATGAAGTTTTTTTTAAGTCTTAAAAAACTGCTAATAGGGAATGACCTTACATACATGACCTTCATGAGTCGTAATAAACTGATATTTTCCCTTATAAAAATGCAGCGTGTGCACTTTGTGTTCACATGATGTTATTCTGAAACCAGGCTACTATATAACTACATCAAATAATCCAGAATAAGTGCAATTTACCTGCAAATCATATAAAACAAACACTATCCCAAGTATTTAATTACAAACTGTACACTCTGTATGAAAACTATTAAGTTAATGAACATAACCACAAGATTTAAACTGGATGTGCTTTGAAAAAGGCGAGTAGTTTTGTTTGGCCGAATTTTGTCTGATATTAGTTAGCTGGCCAGCCCCGAAATTCAGGGTACAAGTTATTATGACGGGTAGTTGGCATTTATGGACGACCAAGTCCTAGCGCGGACTACTTAAAGTTACTAACTTGTAAAAGATTTTAATGTCAAAAGAATCACTTTTGGGGTAAACTGAAACATTTTTTTTGTTGTTGTTGCTAAAACTTATACTTAAGTCTGTAATACTTAAGTTATCAGAGTTATCAGTTTCTTTCAGTGAACTTGCCTCACAAACCAAGCTGACCATTCATAACACCCTGCACAATTATAATTAAAATCTTACTTTAATAATTAATTTCACAAATGTGATTTTTAATATCTTTTTTTACTCCACATGTTCCCGTGCAATATTGGTGACAAAACCATCAACATGTTATCTGCCTACAATAACACTGACACACATGTAGTGCTTATAACAAGACACTCATCACTAAAACATTACTACTAATCACAGTGCTCATGACTTATGTATTAACATTAAAACAGATCATACTGTAGACTGTCTACTCCAAAGGGTTTTGCTTCAGGACCTGGTCCCAACACTACACTAAAGTGTGTATCCCATGCAAGTAAACAAAGAGGTACATGGTAATATTGGACATAAATTATATTAATGCTACAACTAATAATAATAATCCATTACCTAATGAAATTTGATAATAGTAATTAAGTACATAAGATAACAGGAAATTATCTTAATAAACTAATATTTACTGCTATAAAGTGCAGTACTTAATTACATGCAAAATACATTTTTCACATGACATTAAGATGAAACCAGGTCATTATATATAAACACATGAAATAATACAGAATAAGTGCAATTTACTTACAAATAAAATAAAACAACCACTGACACCAATATTCAATTACAAATTGTACACTCAGTATGAAAACTGTTAAGTCTATTGCCTTGATGCATGTTACCTTTCTCTTCTTTTTGGCCATAGACATAAAAATCTTGTATTCTTCTAATGGCGTCACTGGAGGTTGGGATTTTTTTTTTAATTAAACCTTTGAGGTGTGTCTGTTTTGAAAACCGAAGCTAGCTTTACTTTCTAAATGGTTACTTACGTGGTTTGTCTTTGAATAGCGTTTGAATTTCGATGGTGTCATGCTTTCGGTGGCCAGAAACTCGCCAAACAAAACACACTGTGGTCTACATAAACCATGCTAGTAATGTTTTACACTTTGCGTTTAGCAACTCTTCCCCCAGCAGTAAACCATCCAGTCATAAAGGCCCATTGACACACTTTTGGGAACCAACCCGTTGAGAAAAACGACCCTGATCCATCTCTCTCTTCACATCTTTCACTTTTCATGATGCTAGGGATATGATGTGAAATCATGCCACTTTCGATTTTAGCTAAAATTTGTGAGCTGAAACGTTATGTGTTATGTGTACAGGTTTAAACACAACCTAAAAACAGGACATCCCAGTTTTATTGTGTAATATGTATAATTTTTTTTCCTGCTTGGTTTTGACTGATTTGACTGCTGCTTTATAGTGGACTATGTTTACCCCCATTAAAGACTCCGGCTACTTTTCTTTCCTTGTCTTCAGGGGAGTGATGGCGGCGGCGGGCGAGTGTTACATCGTTCATGAGATCTACAACGGTGAGAATGCGCAGGAGCAGTTTGAGTATGAGCTGGAGCAGGCGCTGGAGGCCCAGTATCCCTACATTGTCATCGAGCCGACGCGCATCGGAGACGAGACGGCGCGCTGGGTGGCCGTGGGGAACTGCCTGCACAAGACGGCCGTGTTAGCGGGCTCCGCGTGTCTCTTAACACCTTTGGCACTGCCTGCCGATTACTCTCGCTACGTAGCTCTGCCTGCCGGCGCCCTCAGCCTGGCCTGCGCCGCTCTCTACGGCATCTCGTGGCAGTTCGACCCGTGCTGCAAGTACCAGGTGGAGTACGACAGCCGGAAGCTCGCGCGCCTGCCGCTCCACACGCTCACCTCGTCCACGCCCGTGGTGCTGGTGCGCCGCGACGACGTGCACAGAAAGAGACTGCACAACACAATAGCGCTCGCCGCCCTGGCCTACTGCGCCAAGAAGATCTATGAACTGTACGCTGTATGAACGTACACACCCACACACACATGCACAAACACACACACACACGTACTGATACATCATTTCACACACATGTAGACACACGCGCGCTGGGAGGGAGGCGAGAAGCACTACTACATACAAACACGAACACGACAAAAAAGCCAACAGGCAGATGGATGCAGGAACGGGGAGAGCGATCACCCAGAACGGGAACAAACCTAGCGGCGCTCTCCTCTTCACTTTTTTCCATCTGTGCGCTTTAACGGTGAAACGGAATACCGGGTGGGATGGGACGATGAATGGATGAGAAGACGGTGCAAAGAAGGAGGGGGGGGGTTGGTTTATTGGAGAATTGAGATTCTTCCCCTGTTTTTCTGCACTGTTAAGTGACCTCAGCAATGCACTTGACGCCCCCCCTCCCCTCCTTTTTCTGTACTTATCCCTCGCTGAGCTCCTGCATCCGCACAGCGACAGTCGGACCGTGACGGCGTGGTGGACAGGCGAACACACAGACATGTTTTAAGTATTACTTTGAAACCCTGTCTCTCCCTGCTTCCCCCTGTGTAGTTTTACTGTACCCTGCCCTGGTGCATCATCTTTTCATTAAACAGTAGGCGATTTAACCTCACTGTCATCTCTGACGACCTTTTATTTGACCTTTAATTTCAGTCTAATTTTCAGTCTAATTTCTCAGAAGGGTTGGAAAATATATAAAATATATAAAACAGTCTGTATGTTTCCATTACATTTCCTTTTTTTAATTTCCAGAATAAACTGATTGGAACAAGTCTATAATGTAAAAAAAAAAACAGCCACATATTGCAAACAGTATTCTTTTATGCTAAGACGAGGTGCAAAATTAGAATATTGCTGAAGCTGAAATGCAAACAAAGGTGATGGAAAATTTTTATTTTTCAAATAAACATTGTAGTATCAAGCTCCAAGTCTATACCCACGGCTCAATCATGACTCGCTGCATCTCAGAAGTTTCTTGGACCTTCTGAAATGCCGAATCCAAAGCTTATCTAAAAAAACATTCTGAGCTTCCAGAACAACTGGTACACCAGCCGAATACGTGGCTGAGCATGGATTCTTAAACTTGCAGAAATATGCTGTAGGCAGTCAACACCATACATCCTGCAGAATGGTCCACAATTCTGTTGTGTTTCTGTTGTGTAGGATTTCTGTGTTCCACAGTGTGTTGCATGGCATCACATACGTGTTTACTAACAATCAGATCTGGTGATTTAGTTGTGAATGGCAAACCTCCAAACTCAGTGTGTTCCTCTAACCAGAATTTAGCTTTTCTAGACATCCGTTGTGGCGCGGTGTCCTGTAGGAAGAGACCAAACTCATCAGTAAATCATGATCAGGGATGTGTCAGAAAGGACACACACACAGCGTTCACCTGTCCAAGATGTTTCTAGAGGTACCTTTGAAATGCCAGCTAAACAAACCTAATACTGTTATGAATCCATAACCAACCTGTGTATTTTGCATAGGCTCATCTGTGGGAGTTTTTCTGGCCTCTTACTGTAAGAAACCCTAGAATTGTTTGGAGCGTTTACATTCTGATAATGTATGGTGGCCTTCGCAGGGGTGTCGCAGAGACTTCAGCACTCTTTAAGTGGGTCACTGCTTGTCCTGTCTGCCGTCTCCAAACCGCTGTAAATGCCTGTAGAGATAACTCCACTAAAAGTGAAGATATAGAGTTAAATTCCTGCATTTTTACCTGTTTATATGCCATCTAAATTTTCCTCACGTAATTGGTAGTGGATGGAAACAACTTACTTCTGCCAAAATGACACAAATCTGCATAACATTTGCAAAACATTTGGATGGAAACCCAGCACCACTTGCTTATCGTAGATTGCTTTTCCCTTAATTTCATGCACCTGTATATATTTTTTTACTTTCAATCCAGTGGTGCCATCTTTTTTTTTTTCTTTTTTTTTTTTTTTTTTTAAACAACCACAGCTTCTTCCTGGGTTTAGTTCCCATTTAGAAGTCTAGCCAGACATCTGCTGTTCAAATACGTCTGTCTAGTATGCAAATTTAACAGCGTGTCGGTTCTAAGACTCGGCTAACTTTAAATCTTTCCCCACATACGCAATGACTAAAATACACTGAAGTGCCAGAAAAAACTGGTAATACTTAGTAGATCCCCACTGGGTGTGTATGTCTGAGTCTGGGGCATGGACTCCACATGCTTGCGGAAATACCATGTAAACAATGAACACCATCTTTTCTTGCAAAAACGATCCACAATTCTGAGATTTGATGACTTTATTGTAAACGAGTTGCAAAACCTTGGCATCTCCAGACATGTGTGTTGGTGTATTGTCCTGTTAGAAGAGGTCAAACGTTTGAGAACGAATGCAGGACACTGAAAGGGTGGATCTTGTCAGAAAGGACGCACGCATAGTGTTCACATGTCCAAGACATTTATAGATGTACCAGGGGTCCCGTGGAAAACAAACCCTATACCATTATAGAGCTTCTATACATGTCTGAAGCTTTATATATGCACCAGCAGATGCAACCAATGATGTGCATAGGTGGCATTGCTATGTGTTTTACCTAGACTCATCCGTACCAGGTTTTCTCTCGCTTCAGTGTCGTGTAGAACAAGTCTGAACACCGAACTCGGGTGCGTTCCTGTTACTTACACATGGCCTGCTCTGAATGCATATGAAAATGAAATGAAGTTATGTTCCAAATGGTGCTGTGGTGGATATTAACCTCTTGTCTCATAAAACAGCTTCATTTTGGAGAGTTTTATTTTTTCATCGAGACCTTAAGCAGTTTATCTGTTAGCTCATTTACTGCTTACTGATCTTTTTCAGACCTGAACACAAATGTACGTCAGATTTCAATGAAAAACTGATACAGGTTGATGGTGGCTCCATAATAGTGTGCAGTATAGGGTTTAGCTGGCATTCCATGAGACGCCTGGGACATCTAAAAAAATCTCTGACAGATGAATGCTGTGTCCCTGCTTTCTGATGAGTTACACCAGTTCATGTCCTGCATTTATTCTGATGGACAACAAGGACAAGACTCGTCTAGAGTTACAGGAACACATCTTAAGTTTGGAGTTTTGCCTTTTCCACCACATCTCAGAGTTGTGGACCTTTCTGCAGTGTGGTTGGTGTCCGAGACCTGGGTTTGATTCCCGGTCTGGGCAACCAGTCTGTTCTACACCAATAAGGGTCCTTGGGCAAGACTCGTAACACTATGTTGGCCTACCTGTGATATCAGTAACCTTGTAAGATGCACTGGATAAGAATATCTGCCAAATGTCATAAATGTAAATGTATGGAAGTATGGTGTTTCTTGACTACAAAATATTTCAACAAGCTCATGGAGGTTATGTCCTGTGGTAGACCTGCCAAGTATTAGACTGGTGTACCAGTTTTTCTAGTACTTCAGTGTATATAGAAAGAAAAATGAAAGGGCAAGGACAATGGACTAATCCATTGGTATGGGTATATAATCCATCGTGAAAATTTCTCCTTTTTATTTTTTTTAGGCAGCATGATATCTGACTGTGCACCAGTGTGTGTGTGTGTATCTCACAGTGTACCAGTGAGAATAATCTGTAATTAGTTCGGTGTTAAAGTTGACACTTGTCCCTTGCTTCAGACAAAGTGTTTTCATGAGGACAAATTATAACCATCTGTTCCTTCTGAAATCTGGAAAGTTCAGGAAATGTAAATTACAATTTACTATCTATAATGCTCCCATCGGAGCGGTTTATGGCACAGCCGTACGACGCTGGAGGTTTATTGAAATGTCCTGATGAGTCCTGAAACGGACGCACGTGTCCATGGAAACAAGGCATGCCGCATTTAACCCTTCTGACAAACTGGCCCTTCTGGCCTGGTTTACAGTCAAGTTTTCCTAGCGTGAGCGTTCAGTCGTCTTCTCCAAGGTGTCGTGTGGAGGTTTTCCTTCCAACCTGATACAACCTGTTTGGTTAGCAACTGATTAAACGAGTAAAATCGGTTCACTACGATTCATTTATCTCTAAGGTTTAAAGAGTGGAGTGGAGCAGCTTGTGTAGTTCTCCTAAAGTAAACCTTAGAACAGTGTTTCCTTTTAATAAATGTTTCCAGGTGGAAAAAACCTTTACGGCTGTGTGGAGGATTCCTCAGACCACTTGTTGCCAATTTAGACTAAAAAAACAAAAACAAATTCTTGTTCCTTTTTTTCAGTTTCTGATGTACCTTCTGGGTTTGTGTAAATGATTTCGTAGGACAAACTGAACAAAATAATTCAACCAGATTTACAAATGTTTCACTAATGCTGCTTTCTTGTGCTTACGTCTTACGTATTTTGACAGCAGTCGCTTACCTGCTAATGCTCAACGCTAGCGACGCGGCTAATTTGGTGGTGCACACACAACCCAATAAAACACATTGCTTATAAGAAGGTGATTGTGCTAAATCAGAACCAAATATATTATTTAACAGCTGAAAAGGTTAAAAATCTGGAGACAAACGACAAAAAAAGTTAAATCAATCAATTGTGTGTGAACTAAATGAGGTGAAAATAATGAAGACAGAGAAAAAAGTATAGATCGCAAATGAGTCATGGCCCACACGTAATAATTTAATTGGCCCATATACGGCGGTGGAATGATGGTGATGACTTAATCAGGCCAGTCAGGTCAGATTTGCCCCATTTCAGCCATGGGCTTGTTGGTTAAGGAACCAGCCTTGTGACCAGAAGGTCGACAGTTCAGTTTCCCGCAACTGACAAGTCAGCTAACTGCTTTTTCAGGCACTGTGAACAGAATTGCTATCCACTTCCTGTGTGGTCAATAAGTGGTTCCCTTTTACTTTGACATGTGGACCACATGTAGCCCACAAGTATGCGTGTCATGCAAACTGTAGCTGCTAATGTTGGGCCAGTTTTGGCCCACAGTACATTTGCCATTGCTATAACTGGCCCATAAGTGTCTTACCTCAGCCAGATTTGGCCCAGAACCATATCAGGTGTCTATACTGAAGATAATCCTGGACACCTAGCCCAGGGAAACTGCTATGTTCCCAGGAGCCTTGTAAGATAAAACTCTTTTTCTGAACAGGAGGGTCATGAATAATAAATGTCTAAATGCTCTGAATAAATTTGTTGGTATCCAGCCTGATAAATAAGGCTTTTAAAGCAGCTAGTAAACCGATGGTAGGTGACAGCAGATTAAAATGAGATCACGGTCTGAAACATCTGGGCGTATAAATACAATGCAGTGCTGCCCACTCTGTAAAGCATGTGAATGTCTCTAATTTTACACCAGACTGACATCATGACAACATAAATGACATAATCAAGTCATATCCTAATCAGAAAGTGATGAGATGTGGAGAAATGCATTGTTGTACTAGAAGGACTAGTAAGAATGTCAGATCTACAATCTACACTTGTTCTGCTAGTAGGAATGTCACTTTTACTAACTCGACTTGTTCTACACTTGTTCTGCTAGTATGGCTGGGAAAAGGGGAAAGGGAAACTCAATTACCAAAAAAAAAAAAAAAAAAAACAGTAAACATCTTAATATCATTGTCTTTTATTCCATTTATTAGCTTTATTCCATTATAAAAACCATTATTCATGACCTACAATGTCTGGACCAAAAAAAACAGCTTCATCCTGTATCACAACATTAATTTACGAGTTGAGTTCATTTTGCTGCTTTTGTTGGCGATAGGAGAGTCGTAGCACTCCCTAAAGTCTTCTCCAACACATCCATAAGACTTGGGTGGAGGCTAAGGTCAGGACTCTGTGGTGGACAATTCGTGTGAAAATGATTCCTCATGCTCCTTGAATTCCTCAGTATTTTATTCTGAGGAATCTCGGCATTGTTATCCTGAAATATGGCCAAGGAAAATCCACTGATGGTATAAAATGCTCATGCAGTACATCCAGGTACCCATAGCTCCAGGGTTCCTTTGTCAATCCTGACCTTGTGTTACTATCTTAATGTTCTCCACACATGCTGTGAACAGGCTACTCTTAATTGCTTCTAGGGGTAAAGAGGTGCGTGAATGTGTGTAAATGGTGTCCTGGGATGGACTGGGGCTTTATATATTGTGTATTTTGGCCTCAGTCTCAGTGTAGGTAATGCTTAGCAGCCTGAAATGGAGGGACTATCCAGAGTACAACTGAAATTCCATTATTATTCATATTATTATTATTATTATTACTTCTAGAAACACTGTTAATAATGCACCCACACACAAGACGATTTTCTGTAGAGGCAATCTCCCTCTCCGAACCGTAGCCGCTATTGTTCTTTTATTCCCTTCTCTTTCTTGGCTCGAGAGGCCATCACTCTGAAGAAGGCAGCCGGCCAGAGAGTGCGGAGGTAGACCGCAAGAGCGGGCAGCGGCCCAGCCAATAAAACGTCTTTCTGTCTATAAATGACAGCCTTTAGGACAGCGTGAGCCACATCCGCCGGGTCCCGTCCTGCTGCCGTGGTCTTATCCATCACTGAAATACAAAACAAGAATACAGTGAGGGTATTCAAGGTGATGTAAATGTTTACAGTAGTTATTAAGTGGGTATTTGTTATGACCTACATCTATCACACCAGCCTGCGATAGCTATGTTTGTATAGCGGTCAAGTGAGTAGGCAGTCTGTAGCTGGGAATCCAGAGAGCTGGATTGGCCAGGGAGGGGTGGCATGCTGTCTCTCTTATGTCAATAACAGTGACTCTAGACAATCTTGGGCGTCTGTGAGATCATGCATACAGAAGTTATTGAGAGCGATTTCTTCAGTGTTACGCCACCGTTAACTGTGGTCGCCCAGTTCTGTAACGGACACGTATGATGGGGGACAGAGATCAACTAGGTGTGGGAATTGGACATGATAGGTGTTGTGGCTCAATGGTTAAGGCTCTGGGTTACTGATCAGAAGGTCAAGGGTTTAAGCACCAGCACCAACAATCTGCTACAATGTCTGCTCCAGGGTCACTGTATCCTGAATGAACCGGCATCTTGACTTCAACTTCCTAAATAGCTGGGATATGTGAGAAGAATTTGCACGGTGCTGTAATGTATATGTGACCAAAATAAAGGCCTCTCCTTTAATAAATATGTAACACTTAGTGGAGGAAAATATTCTTTGGTACACCACCTTGTCGATCCTCAATCAGAACACCCTGTCATGTTCTAGTCCTCGGGCAAAGCCACACACACACACACACACACACACACACATACACACATGCCACTCAATTATTCCCCATTTTCTGCCCTTTCCCAGAAGTTACCCATATATGTGCCCTACACATAAAATTAGGCACAAGGCACATCCCTATTATTCAGATCTTCCCGAAGCAAATGATTCAGTAAACTGATACCGAGTATACAAGTCTGGGTCTGTCATGTCCTACAAAGATAAGCACACACTTACGGCCATATTTGGATCCGTCTCCGGTAACCGCATTGAGTGAAAGGTTGGTTCTAATGTAACCAGGGCTGATGACTGACACATGTAGGCCGAATCTTTCCACCTCGGCTCGCAGGCAGTCGAAGTACGCCTGTGTCGCGTGCTTGGAGGCTGCATCTACAAACACACAGCACATGTTCATATGATACATACATTTTAATTTCCCCAATATGTTTCCCATAAATTTCAATTCCCCAATATGAATGGCTTGTGATAGTAAATCCAGACTAGAGAAACCATGAATTCTGCTTTGGACTGTGACTGATATAAACGACAGGAAAACTAGAACTGAACATTTTTACTCTCTATCGGTCAGTGAACAAGTCAACAAACATCAGATTTCATTTCTATACACTGAAGTACCGGAAAAACTGGTGCACCAGCTTGGGGGCAGCTGTGGCCTAGTGGTTAGGGAACCTGTCTCGTGACCGGAAGGTTGCGGGTTCGATTCCCGCCCAGGGCAAGACACAACTCCCCCAACTGCTCCCTGGGCGCTGTGGTTTGGGGCTGCCCCCCGCTCCGGGCAAGTGTGTTCACTGCCCCCTA
>JAOVVF010000025.1:21984214-21996766 GCA_028565595.1 Duopalatinus emarginatus
AAATCCAAACAAATGGAATCCGTCTGCAAATATTTTGCAGCACTGCAAAAAACTGAAAGAAATCGAAGCCTTTTTCCTTTACGTATGCATATTTTTTTTGCAACCGACTCCAAACTGATGTGACACCGAGCATCACGTTAAACACCTCTTGCCTCTTCCTAGGAAAAATTGGTACATGGGTTTCTTTTACCTAGCAGGTCACATGTAATATATCTGTTATCTATTTGTGTGCCTTAGATCATTAGATCAATGGGAAACTATATCCACAAATCCAGGTCAGTCAGTCTGTCATTATCTTATCAGCTTACTCTGTCAGGGTCGCGGTTTGTCCAAGATATCAGGGCGCAAGGCAGGAATACCCCCAGGACGGGGCGGCAATCCGTCGCAAGGTACCACACACACGTTCGCTCACACCTAGGGGCAATTTCGCACATCCAATCTGCCTAGCATGTGTGTTTATCGGAAGGTGGGACATTTATTTTTAGATTAAGATCATGTTTTGCTCCTGCTGGTTATATCCATGGCAGGAGTTTTTTTTTTCTAATAAAGTCTTTGACTTTATATACATGCTTTTAATTGTACATCTTTAAAGAACTTTCTAAAAAAAAAAAAAAAAAAAAAAAAAAAAAGGCTTGCATGGGGAGAAAGGAGAAAACCGGAGCACCTGACGGAAACTCGGGTGGACACGGCGAGCACACAGCAAACTCCTAAAACTGGGAGACGAGAGAGAGAGAGAGAGAGAGAGAGAGAGAGAGAGAGAGAGAGAGAGAGAGAGGACAAATCCACCAGAAAGACAGAAAGGACAAAAAGGGACAGAAAGATGCACCAATGACAAAGAAAGGTGTCCTGAGAGATCAGTGCTGAAGATGGGGGATATTTAAATTCAGAGGCCTTTTGTTCATAATGAGTGTCCTGTTCTTCCTAAATCACTGTGGGAATTTTCACTATGGGAATTGCCTCGAATTCCAGTTTCTTTCAGGATGTAAAGAAGAGGATGCTGTGCTCACAATAACCCACTCTATAACCCACACAAGTCCTGCAGACTCCACATTACACAGTGCTGATAGATTTCAGTGAGATTTAAGGTTCGTTCCTACCTTTAGTCTTCGTGCCGCTGTGTCCGTTCACCGCGGGCCCGTCTTTGCGGATCCGTTTGCTCGGAGGTCGCACGCTGGAGCGGAGGAAGTGATGCTGGTCGTTTGCGGCCGGAGGTGAGCCCAGGGCCGCGGGGTTCGGTTGCGCTCCGGACGGGTTCGGTGATGAACCTGAGGCGCACGGACTCTGCGCTTCATCAGCACCAGCAGCAGCAGCAGCAGCAGCAGAAGAAGAAGTGTCCCTCTTTGTGCTCGGCTGCTGCTCGCTCGCTGTCCGCTCCGCGCTCTCGTCTTCCTCACAGCCTTCGAGCTTTCGGATGGGTTTGTTCGAGCCGTCGACTCCAGAGCCGGCCTGCTGGCCCACTGTCATCCTAATGAAAAGACAGAAAAGGAAACAAATCGAGTCGCTTTGTGGGTGTTTTGCGGGGTTTGTGTGAAATTAAGTTCAGAAGAAGAGCAGAGACGTTCAGTTCAGTTCAGTTCAGATCAACTCAACATGGCCGCCGCTGTTTGTTTCAAATCCCCCTCTCACCGTCCCGAGCTTTCGCGTCGAAAAATGCCATTTTACACACTTCCACTTTCACCCAAACAACACGATTCGGTCTTAATTCGCTTCCTTTTCCCCTTTAGTTTGTCTTAAGTTGACTTGTGCGGTGTTTAATCCGACATTCAGGGCGCTGAGCAGGACGACTTTAGCGCTGTGCACAAACGACAAGCGACAACGAAAAAATCTTGCGCGCAGTCGACCTCTAATTTAAAGTGAGTGTTTTTTGCGGGGGGACCGTTACCCATTTTCCAGCTCCTCCGCAGCGGACGAGGTCTTCTTTCTCTTCACCATGAGTCCGTGGATCTTGGAGACCAATCCTGGACCAATTTGGGCATATTTTCAAAGGCAGAAAGGAGGTCGTGTGTCTGCCGGAGTCGTCCTCTCTCTTCTCTCTGCTCTGCTCTCCTCTCCTCTCACCGCTGACTCGACTCGAGTCTCAACTCCTGCTCAGCTCAACTCAACTCAACTGTTCGCTCTGGCAGTCAAATCAACTCCAACTCCGAAATACAACCATGTCAAGCATGTATCTATAACACAGATGTACGTCCACCGTTTAAAAGTGCTGGATGAACCGCCACGGAGTCGGACCTCGGCAGTGTTTTCACGGTTCGCACCACAAAGACGAGACGCACTCAATCCTCCCGAGCACCTCCTCACTCCACAAGCCTGGACCTTGTTGTTTACTACGTCATCATAAAAGTTTAAGGATTGATTTCTTTTTCTTTTTGTTTTTAATAACAAGTCAACTATTTTACTACAGTTAAAATCAAGCACACAAATCATATGCATTAGAGATGTCCCAGGTTTGACATGGTGCCAGAAATACACAGGAGACATCACATAAAGTATTCATTCAGCAGACTGGGTGTGTGTAGTTATATAGCTCTGTTATGTATAAATATAAACATAAACACTCTAAAAATCAGAATGAAGCACTTTTATTTTTATGATTATTACTATTCCTTTAGAAATTACAATCTACATGTTTTAATGTTAACTCAAACCATTTAAACAGCAAGTCCTACTCTTTATACTGTGCCAATAAGGGTGGTGCTCTTCCTCTCTATCCAGAAATCTCTAAATCTGGACCTTTTTACACATAACAAACATGATCAATGTGTCTTTTACTAGTTATACACTATATCTTTGTAAAACACACTACATGAGGTTTGGTTAGTACAGGTTATTGTGTATTATTGTTCAGAATAACAGTCAGTGCTTGATGAGCTGTCAGGATATGGATCTAAAGTGCTCTGTGAATGAGAGTTTAGGTTTGGACACATTTTGGAAAATAAAATGATGATTTCATATGCTGTATTTGAGGTTTTTTTTATAACATGTATCAAGGATCAACAGGTTTCCCCCAAACTTAATCTAACACTTCATCATATACTCACTGCATCAGCTTGATATAACTCTGCTTTAACTAGTGAGCACTTTGGCTCTTACACTGTAGCCATGTTGAGGAAAGTTAGCCTCTTCCAATGTCAATGATGACATATAACAAGTGACACCCAGCTAATGCAATTCACCCTTAATCACCAGGAACAGCAAACTAGCTAGCAACACGGCTAGCTAACCACCAAGAGTCACCAAATTAGCCCAAAAAAGTTGCACACACATGAGGTTAAGATGCTGATATCAACAGCCAAGACTGTAAAATACTACTTAACACAGCTGTGTATTACCTTGTGAGGCGTTTATCAGGCCTGTCGAAGTGAACACAGTCCGCATTAACATGAAGTGGACAGCTAGCTTAGCTCCCCAAGTGACAGCATCATCGACACTTCCTGTTTTTTTCCCTCGTGCAACTAGCCACGCCTACTCCCGCTCAAAAACAAATCCAGTGATTGGCCACATGGTGGTCACGTGATCTTTACGTAAGACGTCTGGTCGTTTAAATGTGATTGGTCGAATCGAAACCGTGTTAATGTAAAAATGTTTTTATTTTTAAATAATAAAATGTGAACATGTTTGCAAAAATGTGCACTAATAAAAGAAGATTTAATCAGGAGTATTGTTTTGTTGTCATGTTTATTTTTACTGGAGCACTATGATCGTGTTACAACAGCATTTATTAGTTAGCTATATAAAAGATAATTTTATTCGTCCTTTATTTAGGACGAAATTAAATATACGTCCTTATTTTTACAGAAGAAAATTAAAGTTGAAGCCTATAACTGAAATTTGTGTGATTTAAAAATTACAAGCATTGTGTCTGACTTGATTTAGTTAATTTTTATATGCTCTAAATATGTTATATTTATATTTTTAAAAAAGTTACTATGATATAAATACAAATTAAAACATTTTTTTTATTATTTTATGTAACGTTTTTCACTTTTGCAGTACCAGTTAAATAGGGCGGGAATAAAAAGGCATCCAGCCAATCATCACCCGAATCTGATTTGACTTACAGTACACTTTAGCCAATAAAAAACAGGTAAACCGTGATTGATTATCAGAAAGCCAATCAAAATTCAGAACAGTCCTCAAACTCTATTTTGACTCCCAAACCACGTGTCCTATCGTTCCTGGGCGTGGCCAGCAGCCTCCTAACGTTTTTTTTTTTTGCTTGGGTTAACTTGTAAGCGTTGCTGCGTTACAGAGCCGCCGGTTTCCGCATAGCGGATTTAGTGTGAAGAGACTTGAAGGAAATACGCGACACCATGACTTCGACAAACACTTTTCAGGGCCTCGACGAGGCTGCGAAACCAAGTTCGAGGTACAGTCAGCTTTTTCTTGTGGGTAATACGTAGTGCGCTAGCTTAACTAGCTTAGCTCATCGGGGGAAAATCCTAAACAGGAACTTGGCTAGTTTAGCTAGTTAGCTAACTTTGATTTAGCCTTGTGTGTGTGTGTGTGTGTGTGCGCGCGCCAAGTAACATGATTACACAGCGTGTAAGAAGGATAAACGCTTTTATATAAACTATACATTTAATAATAAATTATTTCTTATACCAACACAGCTTTAATAGATCATTTAATAGATATTTAGTCATTGTACTGCTTAACGTAAAGCTATATAATCCTCTTTCACCTATAATTAGCACTCTACTGAGTGTCTAAGTTTAATTTATCATATATATATATGCATCTCAAATACTACTAATACGTAAACACACACACAAGCAGACCCTTTTCTGTGGTCAAATCTAATATTTTAAACATATCCCTGTTGTATTGATTTCTATGCGCCACACATGTACCCAGTGTCCACTAGTTAAGAATCAATAATCGCATTAAAAAACGAGTCAAATCGAGTCATGGGAATGATTTCCAAAACAAATCCGGGTCAGATATTGTCCCCAAATTGTCCTGACCTCTCTGTCATGTGCAACTTTTTTTTTTTGCTTCATGTTTCTGCCCTTCTTTACCGCCTTTCTCTAGGCTGCAATGACGCTCCTTGAACGCAAGGGGGCGAGTCGAAACGTGCTATTTTAGCCTTAAACCTTATTTACACAATTATAGCACAGATTTATTGTATTCTTCATTCTGATTGGTTGGTTTATTTTCTACAGCAACAGTTCTGACAGTTGTTATTGTTTTAAAGCTACTGACCGGTTTATATTAAGTGAAGTGACTTATTGACCACTGCGCTTGCACACAGGAAGTTGACCTCTGAATTTAACTCCACCCGTGCAGTGAAACGCGTACGCTTAGAGGGTGGTGAATACGTGCTTGGGGCAGATGTCAACCCTATCTATGGTGCCCAGGGAGCCGTTGGAGGTTAGGTGCCTTGCTCAAGGGCACTTCAGTAGTGTCTTGTCTGTGCAGGAATCGAACCAAGGATCTTCAGATCACAAGGCCTACAGTTGCGCAGTGTACTAAAAGACATATAATCGTTAATATGAGTAATATTTAGATGTCTGTGTTTTTCTAAGGTGTTTCAAAACTGCAGAATTTGTATTCCTGTGCTTCTCAGTAATGCTAGGAACGGGCAATAATAGGTGCAGAGATTGGCAACGCTACACGTTTGATGCCATCCGATCATCGCTCACGTTCTTGCACAAGTTCGTAGGTCGTTGGGGGTCTAGGAACACGTTGTAGAAGACGTCAAACTAGGCATGAGGATGGAAAACATTCTGACATGCTAGACTTCGGGTTGTCATGGGGCGTCCCAGATGCTGCATTGCTGTCTGCATTGTTGTTATTTCATCATTCCAGATGCTCATATTCACATTCGCTGCTGGAAATTTGTCCAACAAATGGTGTCAATATGAGGCTGAATTAGTGTAGTCTGATCCTGCTAGAGCATGACGAGTCTTATAAAGCGTGAAAGAGAGACTGGTTAGAGAAGACCTGTTTCTCATGGATGTCCTGCAGCATTAAATGTGACAACAGGGTATGATGTTACCTGCACTATTTAAATAGAAAATTGTGATTACAGGCTAAATTGCTCTGGTATGAGACGAATAAACGTGTGCTGCTGACGGGTTCCATCCCACCACTGATTATCCATCTATAACTCTCAAGGATCTGTCTGTGCTTACGAAGGCTGATGGACTTGTTTTGTGCTTCACAGGGTTTTGCGACCTCCTGGTGGAGGCAGCAGCAACATATTCGGGGGATTCGAGGATAACGCAGGCGCTTCAAGACGGCCAAACAAGATGGCGTCCGCGATTTTCGGGCCTGCGGATGAGCCTCAAGGAAGCCCCAAACGCTCTAACCCTCCAGGTATAAATCTACGGCGCACAAAAGCTTTCTTCTCCCTGGGCTTTTTGAGCTGCTAGTGTAAAATCCTCACCACACTGCAATCCAGCTGGGTGTGTAACTTGCTCCATTTCTCACCCTCCGCCCTGTCATTCTCCACAAGCAGCCGGTCCACTGATTTGATGCCTGAAGGTCACAGCCTAGTTGATCGGTCCCAGTCCCGTCAATCCCATCAATCCCAGTGATCTGTACCTACAATCATTTAGTCATTTTAGGTGAAAGGTTGCATGAGGAATTTCTTTATAATTCAGCCCCGAAACAATTTCACAATACTATTGAGCCGAGGTTATCCACATGACCTGACTGATAAAGCATGAACCAGGCCACGTTTTAGATTTTAGCTTCAAGTGGTCCTCTTGTCAGCATCGAGGACTCTGTGCTCTGATTGGCCGTCAACCTGTGGTATGTTTTAGAGGAGTCTATGCTGATGTTGGCATGTATGCACCCTTAGGGATGAGGAATGGAATTCACAAATCTCTCCCACCCCTAAAGGGCATGTGTGTGAGTAGTCGTTCGATAGAATCACTTTAATGTTCACATGGCTTTCGAGATAATCAGAATCACCCAGGTTATGTGGGTGCAGAAACTTTAGTGCAAAAACGAGTAATTATGGTATATATGATATAAGTATTATGGTATTTTTAAAATTAGTATCAGTATTTTTAAACTTTAAGACTATATATAAAATTAGCATTGTGTGTGTGTGTATATATAAATGGTGTATATATAGTATCATGGTGTATATATAAAATTAGTATTAGTATCATTTTTTTTCCCCATGATGTATTACATTTGTTTTTACATGTCTGGGCTTTTATATGGAATTATAGTAACTTTTTCTACCATCATGAGTAACTGTGCAAGCACAGTAGGCAAATAGTTATTTTTCACTAGAATAAAAGAAAACCTTAATGTTTATGTTTTATAAAAAGCTTGAATTAATATTTTCTCCTTTTACTTGGTGTTTTGCTAATTATATACCTTATATTACACTTTATATCAGAAGGCAGAAGTAAATTGTGCACAAATGAGGAACAGAAAGTAAACGCGGTACAGTGATATCCATGGCGATAAACATGAACAGCCAAACATGAACAGAAGCCGCTCGCGTTCATCTCCATAGTGACAAAAGCGATGCACCATCTCAGGTTTCATTAAGGGAGAGGGGTTTCCAAGATGCTATATTTCCCAATCCATGTTCTTGGGAAACATCATCAGTTGCAGCCTGTTTGCTGTTGCAATCAGTCTGCATCTAGCCAAGTCCAGTCCAAATGTCCAGTTGTGTTCTTGCTCCGCCCATGTTATCAAGGATGCATCAGAAGGTGACTTGTATAGACTTTGGACAGTCTGGTATCCCAGAATGCATTTAGCCCAACTCTCTGTGTAAAGTTGTGAAGGAGAATAGAGTGTAGTTGTTTAGACTTCACATATGTGTTGATTTATAAGGAAAGTGGCTATGTAGAAATGCTGTTCCAATTTCAGAATGACCCTAACAGCTTCCTCCTATCCTTAGGAGATTGTACTTGCATTTCCTGTGTCCGTACTACCGAGTACGCTACTCCAATGATGGTGATTATTGCCCTGGGCTTTGGATGGTGTCTTGCAGGATAAAACCACACCAAATCTTTTTACTATTATTATTTTTATTGATGCTGTTATTATTATTTCTTTCTTCTACTTGGGAAATTTGGGCAGGGTGCTGAATTTTTTTTCTTTCCCCCTTCACTCCACTATAAATACAGCACTGCAGGTTTTGTATTTAGTGTTAATTATTTATAGTAAACAGCAGAGACAGTAGGATTGTCTATTAGGGTATGTTACAGTTCCACAGTTGATGCATAAGCAGTGATGGTAGTTTTGTATATTTGCTGTATGAATATGCCCTGTTTAATACTAAATACATTCTCTCCGTCTCTCAAAGGTGGAAAGAGCAGTGGGATTTTTGATGAGCCTGCCTCGTCTTCCCCACAACATAAACCTCAGCCTCCGGGTGGAGCCTCTAATAACATCTTCGGGGGGCCGGAGTCAAACCTGCCCACAGTCAAAAGTCATCCCAACAAACCAAAGGTTGGTTAGTGTTTAGAATTGATGTACTGATTGTTATTTATTCAAACCTGATACACACAGTTTCCTCAGTCATCAGTTGTATAGTGTGTCTGTAGGTTCAGACTTCTGTCTTGTCAAAGTACATGTAACTTTAAGTGCAAACTTTGTACTGAAATAATAAAACATTACTGTAAATGGCTGTAAATATTGTTCACTAACTGTTAGTTAGTAAAAAAGGCAACAAGTCTGTGGTACCTAAAAGGCTGAAGTAAGCAGTGGATGACAAATTTAATATGTATCTTAAAACACTGATATAGCAGAATATGGCCAATATAAAGAGATTAGCAAGAAGAGTAGCTAAAGTTGATGAGAGTCAACAGCAAACTACATTCATATGTTTATTTTTTTCTTTAAACAAAAGCTACAAAAAAAAGAAAAAAGGAATCCTGCATGTTTTGGGGCATTTAATGTTAATATGTATAAGCATAAATCCAGAGCTTGTTTCCTCCAATGTGCTTGTTTTTAGGCAGACTTACTTAAAGGCTAAGCACCACCTAATGGTCCCCTCTGGTGATTTCACATTGTTTTAGATACTGAAATATGTAGACATTAATTAAAATAAAAACAGCAGCTTAATCTGCTTTAAAATGGCAGTTTTTTGATTAAATAAAAAAAACCGAGCTCGCTGTGGAAATTCCTGAATTTCCCAGAGCTGGATCTTCAGATTCTGATGATGTTTCTGAATTTGAAGAGGATGTATCTGCAGTGACAGTGCAGTTGACTGGATATCATAAGGAAATTAAACACCGCTTTTTGTCATTTTTGCATTACAGTGAGTGCATCTACTAGTGTTGTCCACCACATACGTCACACACGCAACGCATACGTCCAGTTTCCAAACGGTGTGGCTAAACTACCATCTTTTAAGCTGTATTTCTTGAATTTGTTAAAAAAAAAAAAAAAAAAAAGGTTTCTGACTATTGATCATCACAAGTTAGGTCCTCAGATTCCTCTGTATTTGTGTGTTTGACACTTTTATATTAGGTGGTGCTTAGACTTAGACTTAGGTAATGTTTGTTTTTGTCAAGTCTTGTGAAAACATGTTGAATGGTAGTAAATAAAATGCTGTTTGCTTACTGATGAGTTCCTCTCAACTTTTTACAGGACAACATAAGTATGGGTTCGGCTGTCACAGTTGAAGTACCAGGTAAGGAAACCTTACAGATGTTCAGAATGAATACGAAACCTTCCTGTCTATTCTCAATCTAATCCTCGTCTTCAGCATCTGTAGTGTCTGTGTGACACAAATATTTATAACAAAAAAAAAAAAAAACTCTTTGTACTAAGAAAAGAACAAACGCCTGCCTAGATAAAATCTTCACAGTAAAGATTAAAAGGGTGGGTTTTGAATTACTAATTGCAAACTGCTACTTACAGCACTGATGTAGTACAGTACCTAGGCTGGTCATACTCTAGCTGGTCCATAATGGTCTGGTTTTTGTTTAGCTGGCATCCCATGGGACCCCTGGTACATCTACAGACATCTCTGACAGATGAACACTGTGTGCCTCCTTTCTGACGAGTTACACTCGTTCATGTCCCGTATTTATTCTGATGGGTTTGGCCTCCTCCAGCAGGACAATGTACTGCCACACATTTCTAGAGATACCATGGGGTTGTGCCATTATTTCATACACCTGGGTTGCCATGTCGCATGCTGTGGAACACAGAAATCCTACACCTTGGTTTTAGACTGAGTATTAGACAGGTGTAACAGTTTTTCCAGCACTTCAGTGTATAAGGCTGCTTTCATACCACCTTGTTTTTCACTTCTCCTTAACCGCTGTGTTTTTACATGTAATGGTACACCCCCGCCCCACCCCCCACCCCATCATCTATAGATCACAGCTTCAAATCCCATGATGCCAGGGGTCCAAAAGAGCGAAATTAGCCATGACTGTATTCAAAATGGTATACTATATACTACTCGCATACTAAATCTGCCCAAAAGTAGTATGCAGTATGCGACCAGTCTGGAGCTCTGTAGTGTACTACAGTTACCTGAATGTCGTACTTCTCCGGTCAGATTGTCTAGTATATAAAGGAGCTGTCTCCGTGGTCTACTGCATCCCGGCATACTTCACTTTACGCATATTATTCCAACGTTATTTATTAAATCATTTATTTAAATATATCTTGTACTGTCTCTGTAAAATTGTAGCTAACTGGTTGTTAGCTTGCTGTACTTACATTACATACATACTTGCATAACATCATTACGTACATACATAACATTACGTACATACTTGCATAACATCATTACGTACATACATAACATTACGTACATGCATAACGTCGCTGTACTTACATACTTATATTTAAGTGCAGAAAGGAGCAGTTACAGCTGTTTTTGGACAGCAGTGTGGATCTCCTCCTCCTCACACACTGATATAATTTTACCACATAATTATATTGGTTAGAATAACAAAGGTTTTGGATATTTTTAAACTTCTGCCTCTTTAAATTCTCTCGGGTGAATTCGCAGCTCACATGACTGTGTAGTATGCTACACGTACATCAACTTTCCTGTCTGCATACTACAGACAGTATATACTGTATATACTGTTTTAGTGTTGCAGTATAGTAGTTTGTAGTCATGGCGATTAAATTCAGGGGGAAAAGGAAAAACGGCGTAGCAAGAGTGCCAAGAGAAAGGGGTTAGTCATGTGTGGTATGCATTCTGACCCTTTAATGCTTGTGATCATTTGTTTGGTGGTGTTGGCTGTGCTCACAAACTTTTTGTTTTCTTTTCAAAATTAGTAGAAGACTGGAAAATCATGATGTGTGGACCAGGATAAATGAGCAAATATGAGATGATTTATCATCTACGGAATATAGTTAAGGATAACAATCAGGCTGTTTTTGGAACATTCGCTGGTATAGGATGTGGTGTTCAGCTTTATTTCTAGCCACATTTAGTCAAGTCACAGTAGCAGCTCTTAGCTATTTGATTTTCTGTCTCCTCAACCAAACCCAGCTCCTGAGTTAGTCATAATAAGTCTAATCTAGTAGATAGATCATAACAAAACCTTGTCCTGGCCAGCAGGTTTCCTGTAAAAGCAGCCTAAACAGGTTTTCTGTTCTCAGGAAAGCCCACAGATGCAGTGACAGATTAGAAGACATGTCCTAAAATCAAAACTTTAACTTTGTCAAAGTCCCCCTCCCCCATTTTTATCGCCATGACAACTACTATACTATATTGTGCAAGAAAAGCTATTTGATCGGTTTTATTTCTGTCTCAGCACCTCAGCCAAAGGAGCCAGTGAAAGTGAAGAAGGCAGCCGTCGCTCCTCAGGTTGTCCCTCAAAAAGAAACCCCCCCTCCTGAACCCACAGCCAGTCTGGATGCCGAGCCGTTCCCCAATCAGCCGTCGGAGAAGGACCACGAGCCGCGTCTCGGACCTCGGCCACGCTCGCACAACAGAGTGCTCAACCCGCCTGGCGGAAAATCCAGCGTGGTCTTCTACTGACCTGTGCTGTGTGTTTTCTCTCTCTCTATCTCTCTCTCCCTTTCTGTGTCTCTCTCTCTTTTTCTGTCTCTCAAACACCCAGTCTGTCGCTCTGTTCTGTCTTATTAACACTGCTGCTTGCTTTATTTTAATCACTTCTTCATGGTCTGTATTTTCTTTTCCATGGTTTAGTTTTCCCTCTTGCACTTTCTAACTCCATTCCTTTTAAACAATCCTCTTTCTCGCTGTCTGACGGTTTGAGTAACGGTTGCGCAATCATCAATCAAGCTCAATCAATCGAACGGTTCCTTTTCTCATCGATCACACTTTTGGGAGTCGACTGTTTGTTTTATGTGAACGTGTTCTCTGAATTTGCTTTTGTACAGAATCTGATGACGAAATGTAAAGTGTGTGTGTGTAACGGTAAACTGGAGCCACTGTCGTAATAATAATGGCGCATGTATGTATCTCGGTCCGAGGCGGTTCGCGATCCCCCGGCCTACCGCTCTCCAAGCTTTGCTGCACGGTGCTCCTGAAACCAGCAATACGTCCTGAGGACTGAAGTTCTAGCGTAGCTCTGAATCTCAGCTGTAATCAGCTCCATTATAGTGTGAAGACTTTCTCTTCCTATTATTATTATTATT
>JAOVVF010000025.1:22009620-22024533 GCA_028565595.1 Duopalatinus emarginatus
TAAAATAAATGTCTACAACAACATTTATACTAAACACCATATAGGGTGCCTAAGACTTTTGCACAGTACTGTACATGAATCCATGTGACAAAATCAAAGCAAGCAGAATGCGCTGGGGTTCTAAATGCGTTGTAGTGTAAACAAAAAGTGGTCTGAGATCTTATCAGTGCTAAAGAGGACCAGAAAAACAACCGTTTAAAGTTCACCTACAATGTGAACACAAAGAGCACTAAGGTCAGCTGGTTTCTTTTTTAGGTTCACTTTAACACTGTGCTTACCAAACATTACGCTGTGCTTGGTTCATTTACTATATGTGAATACATCCTTAGGCATGTTAGGGCAAAAATATTGTAAGAAATGTAAATAAAACAATACAGTTTTATAAGGAAATGAGATGTGATTCATTCAAAATTCAGAATAATCTCTTATGTAATAAGCTGCTTTTTTTACTGACATACAAAATATTTCTTTAACATTATTTTTTTGGTAATGTTTAAAATGCGTTTGTACTGACTAAAAAATAAAAAATTCATAATATAAATATCTCTAACATAATTTGCACTAAAAAATAGGGCGGCGAAGACTTTTGGACAGTAGTAGAAATTAGTTTAATTGTTACAAAAATAGGGGAAAATAGAACGCGAAATACAGACATTTACCTTTTAGCCTTCATTATTCACCAGCTTATAGAATAGCACTTGATCCAGCACATCAAATAATTACTCTTTTTATTATTTGTATTTTTTTACACCTGAATTGCACTTACGTCTGTAGTTAAGATTGAGGTTTGAATACTGATGTCCCTAATTACTAATCCTTAATATGGCCGTAAAAGAAGATATGTACTTCTCATTAATTAACATGTTATTTTTTACTCATTTTTTTCCCCCAGTCCATCTCAGGGCATCGTGAACGAGGCATTTGGCATCAACACAGACTCGCTGTACCACGAGATCCAACCTGACAAGATCGGTGACGTGGATGCCGGAGCGGAGCTACTCGGTAAGCTCTGGTCATGATCGTGCTACAGGGTCTTATTTTCACTGTAGTGTCGATTTATAGGTCGCCATTAATGCAGGCCTGTGGTTTGTTCATGGCCTGCTTTTATGCTTTGTCATTGCTTTTAAATGAGCAATTTAGCAAAACAAGTGATGTTTGCACATTGACCTGCATGACCTTTTTGGTTTGATGGCTACACTGCTAAGAAAGGCTGCTGGGATATCACGCTTGCCCCATGGCTGCAGCACCCCAACCATCAAACCCATTGTGAAAGAGGGAAACCTATCATTTAAGTATGCTTGGTTTAAAAAAAAATCGATCTGTTTTATATTAGATTGGGGCATTTTCCGTTTGTTATTTTAGTTTACTGTGAAGGCAGAATTTGATTTGTTTATCTCAGTGTGAAGGTGGTGCTTTGATTTGAACGGCCGTCTCACTCACTGACCCTTGACCCCTCTCTGTGCTTCCTTCCCGTGTGTGCTTCTCCTGGCCATGCCCCTAGAGGAATTCTCAGGTGTGTATCCCATCACTGATCATTTGATTATTTATATTTTTTATTTCGTTGCTCTTTTACCTCCACACTTATCTGATACTCTGTGTTTAAAAACAACATTATTGCAGTTTTCTTGTATAATTTGTTGTGTAATTGTTCAGTTTTTCTCCATTTAGGGATATCTGGGAGTGGGGGAGCTGAAAGATGACATGATTAAATATATTTTTTTTAACATTCGCATGTGCATGATGATATAATTAATCATTAAAAGCTGTTTAGAAGTGGATATGAATAGAGTAGAATAGAATTTCTAGCTTAAAAACTGTGAAAATCATCATATTTATTAATAATATTATAAATATTAATTTAAAAGATTTTTTTTATCAATAATTATAATTTAGTGTTAAATTGTGTATTATATTATTATATACATAATAATATTTATTTAAAAAATTAGAATTTTTAGTTTGTTCAAAAGCATTACAATAAAATTAAAAGAAAAAAGCGGAAATATTTCTTAAATAAAGAAAAATATTACTTAAGTATAACAATATTCAAGATACTTTTTACATTTTTTACTTTATTTTTTGCAGTGTCTTAAATAACTGACAGCGGGAAATGTTCAGCTGCATTTTAAAGCTAACATTCACTCATTTCAATAAAAATCGTGGTTGTAACAGTAACTTTTGGGGACTTTCCAAAACTGACAAGACATTTATATAAACTGGATGACTGAATGCCATTTTATAAAACCAGTTTAGACACTACCAGTTGCTATTTGCATGATATTTAATTATGTGTGGTGGCCTGTGAAAACCCTACACATGGCACAATTTTGATTTTTTTCTATTGCATATATTACTGCAAACTAGGTCTTTTCCTGACCTTAAATATGCTTCTCTTTACATGTAAGGTTATTCTGCTTACCTCCTAATCTGATTACCGGCGATTTCCAGATTACAAACGGAATTCATTAGGCATGTAGATTAAAATGTGATTAAATGATGCCATTGTCTGTGATTATAGCTGTATGATAAAGTCGTATGTAGCTAGAGTGCTACAGCTACACCTAGGCATCTTCAACGCTTATTTCTAGTTGCATTGTCCACACACTCCTATATGCTTTGTGTATGTCTGGAGGATTAAAAGTGTTATTCACTGGATGTCATCAGAGCCAAAACATCCTCATCAATCAGGTCAAAACCTTAAAATGTTCAGCATTTGTTTAAAACTTTCTGCCATTGTCGTGATTGTTGTCATGAGCACTGTCTCACATCTCGAACTCATTTACTAATCTGGACTTTTTGGTAGTCTTCAAGACTACATAAAATGTAACTGCTGACTGTAATAGGAAAACCAATTGCAGTTGAGCACAGTATATAAGAGTGCAATTTAAGACATGACACTGTTTTTGATTAGTCAGATGCTTTCCAATGTCAAGGACATTGTCTTTTGTGTAGTTTGAAGGGTCCTACACCTCAGAACAGTCCTTTGGTGGTACTGAATGACGATTCTATGACTTAGCATCCTAGAAATGCAGTCACTATAATTTTGATACTGCACTATTCGGACACATACTATTTATTTCTGAGGCATGCAAGCGACACTACAAACAACATCAGGGTGCCTGGGGCAGCCGTTTTATATACACATAATTATAAAGGTATAAAATTAGTGTTTGGTTAAACCGATTCGTTCTTAATATTAAAAAAAAAGTATAAAAATTTTTTTAATTCACAGTGTTTTAGGGGAAATATATTTAAGTTGAGATGTAAGTTATATTATTTCCTTTTATATTGTCATTTTGTTTTGTTTTGTTTGGCCAGAAATATAGTCACAGTGAGTTTTTACATTTTATTTTAGACCTCCTCATAGAATATATTTATGTAGTGTGTGTGTGAGGGTGAATACTACTGTACATCCATCACCCAAAACTATATCTCACCAAAAGCTTTCCTGTTTTCTCCTTCTTTGTCTTTCTGTCTCTTTTACCCCCTTATTTCAAATTTCCTTTGCACCACGACACCCTTTTTATTTTCCTCCTTCTTCTCTCCTATTTTTATTCCACTCCTACTCCTTGTTACTTTCCCCACATTATCCTGCTGCCCCACTTTGCCTCTTTTTCGGCGCTCTTGCAGTGCGGGATGATTTCTTTGGTAAGGCTCTGGCGCTGCTGATTCCTCCGTGTCTATGTGTTTCTTGTGACCCATGCTGACATGATGGCGACCCCCCCCCTTACCCCCTTCCTATGCCGTGATGTCATTTCCTGCAGCGCTTCTGTTATGGCATCTTTCATTAGCATTGCTTCGGAATGGCCATAAATATTTTTTTTTATTATTCACTGGTCAATTTCGTAGTCCTCTGTGAATATTTCCGCAGTTTGTGTTGTAATTGTTATAAAAGTACATGCGTCTAAGTTGCATTTTGTTAAACTGCTTATTTCTGAGTTGAATTGTATTTGTGCTACCCCTCCACACCTCCCCACCATGATCAAGTTACCCTGCTTTTTGCATATATAGAAGCACTCTTGAGTTTAACTAAACCTCCTTAATATCTAAATGTAAAACATATATTTAGTTCTAGTACAACATGCACTAAATAACTGATATGAAACCACTTTTCAAAGCAACTACTAATTAACTATATCTCGCAGGGATGGGGAAAGAGGTGGAGAACCTTCTCACAGAGAACAAAGAACTACTGGCAGCCAAGTAAGGAGCCTCTGTGTGTTTGTGCACATGCTGTATGTCTGTCTGTATGATTTTTTTACTGACCGCTTCACTGTACTTAGGAACGCTCTGAATATTGTGACGAACGACCTGATCGCTAAAGTGGACGCGCTGTCAGGAGAGCAGGAGGCGCTGAAGGAGGAGCTGGAGGCAGTTAAACAGTCCAAGAACAAAGTGGACACCAGAGTCAAAGAGCTGGAGGAGGAGCTGAAGAGGTAGATAAATGATAAATATTATGTTCCTTTTGAGACGTAGCCTGAGGCGGGAGATAGCAGTCGCTCCCAGTTACTGAAATGTGGTACTAAAATATCAGAATGTGACTTTTTCTTTCCTGTAATTCATTTGACTAGTAATTCATTGATATTATATTTATAATGATATTATAAAAAGCTTTAAGGATCAAACCAATAACAACAACACTGATCTCTAATATCCACCTCTGTAAGCTATTTGCTGCTGTGTGTAATTTGTACTTGACTTATAAAATTTATTATAATTAGTTTTTATATTATAAATATATAAATATTTATATATTTATAATTACAGTACTATGTATAATTCATTACAATATGTACTAAATTTTTAAAAATATTGAAAAATATAAAAAAAATATTTTAAATCTTAAATTTATTTACAGTTATTTTTTTATTTATTTCAGTTATTTAAACGGTACTAAATTCACATTTAGTACAATTTTAATATTTTCTATTACATATGGAATTAAAAAGTTGATGCTGTCCTCACTTTGACGCTTCTTTCTACGTGTACCTCAATCAGGAGTAAAGTTGTTTTTCACCTCCAAAATTTTGTATAGTTCGAAGCAGTTTGTATTGTAACAGCTAGCTATTCACATTGAGCTAGTTTGTATAATCAGCTAGCCAGCATTCAGAAGATTAGCAATGAAGCTTTTAAGCCTTAGCTAGGATGAATCAGTTAGACAGACACCACTTACATTTCTGAATCATTCATGTAATTTTTACATATAAATGTCAATGTTTTTCTAATCTAACTTCACTAAATTTTACTTAAGTAAAAATGGTCATAGTAGACACCAAACAGTTTAGGAACCTTCAGTGGAACCATACATTTCTGTAAAGAACAACACTACGATTTCCAGAGGAGTTCCTGGTGTGTTTTTACACCAATCAGTAAGCTTCTTAATAACCGACACTTACAGTTATTCAGCAGTAGAGTTGAGAGTTCTTTGTACCTGAATATTATCAGACATGTTTCATGAAATGTATCAGAAATAAGCCCCCGATCCTGCAGTAATCCTGTCATCCTTAAACACAGCTGTGTGTTTCCGCTATGTCCAATACTACGCTGAAGTCAACTGTGCATAACTGACATGAATAACTTCATCTCTCCAGGCTGAGAGCTGAGGCACTTGGAGCATCTCAGGACTTAAAGGATGAAGAAGGAGAGGACGTAAGTCTGACAATGTCTTCAGTTCAATAAGGCTTTAAGTTCAAATGTCCATCACTGAACAGTTGAACAAAAATCAGACTTCATGTTATAACTATAAGTACTTTTCTGGGTGTACATTTGCACTTTTTTATTTGGTTGGAGTTTATTATTTATAATTGTCACCCAGATGAGGACGTGTCCCCATTTGAGTCTGGTTCCTCTCAGGGTTTCTTTCTCTTGTCGTCTCAGGGAGTTTTTCCTTGCCATTATATATGATATATGATGATATTACTGTGATAATGTGTCATAATTATAGATTACGTGGCATCAATCTAAATCAGGGGTACCATAGATGGCCTGCCGTATTATTCCTAGATTTTATTGCCTATATGTTTGGGTTATTAGTGTATTTAAGATGAACCAGTCAACTTTGAGAACAGTGATTGTAGGTTTATCCGGTTAGCTGCGTCTTTCAGGCATCGTGTATGTCTCTTCAAAAGTTTGCAAAAATCAGGTATTAGTAATGACGTGTATCAGAAAACTTGGACGTTTGGAAAAGTTTAATACATACTTATGCAATCTATTAATAAGTTCCGTCATTGGTCAGAAAGTCACCTGTGATTAATACTGATGGTGGGCAGCTGAATAACATGCATGCTTATTATTTTTAGATGCCAATTGTATTTCAGACATATATGTTGCATTAATGCTTTGGCACATTTCTTACAAAAAAGCTTGATTTCCTGACTAAATAATGCTACTTCAACCAGCTTTGCTTTTAACCACTAACCTCCACTGGCTTGTGTGGTGTGTTTTCTTTTTTTGTCCTTTCTTTTGGCTTTGTGTGTTGGAATACGGCACAGTATTCATCCTCACTGCAGGATGATGTGGCCATAACACAGAGGCGCAGGTTTACACGGGTTGAGATGGCGCGCGTCCTGATGGAACGCAACCAGTACAAAGAGAGGCTGATGGAACTGCAGGAGGCCGTCCGCTGGACCGAGATGATCAGGTCAGAATCACGGAAACATTTAATCGATCACACGGAGAAATGTGTGTCATGTACATCAGACATACTGTACATAACGCCGTTCTCTTCTGCCAACATACACTGAGTACATGTTTATGGACTACGTCTATTACAGAGCCTCTAGGGAGAGTCCTCAGATGCAGGAAAAGAAGAAATCGACCATCTGGCAGTTGTGAGTTTGCCTGATCTTTGCATACTTGCATATTCAGTATCCTAATTAACTTGTCAGCTTTAGCAGTGTCTTTAGCAATGAAATTCAACCCCCCCACCCCATCCCTATCCAGTTTTACAATTGACTAAACACTGATAGTGGTGCGACTGCGATTTAGCCCTCAGTTCATCTCTACCCAAGAGCAATTAGCACTTGTTTAGTCGTTTATTCCGCCCATTGCTCATCATCTATACACTCCGCTCAAAGCGGATCAGATTTCAAAGCTTTAACTTTCATCAACACTGTTGCGCTAAATGTCTCGTAGATCTCTAGCCAGCCGAGCCAAATTTCACGCAGCTGCATTGCTTATGAGGAAGATAGTGAAGCAGAAACCAGAAGACCACAATGCCCTTAGCTCGGATTTGCTTTAAATACAATGACAAAGATATAAATCTCTATTTTTACTTTCCCTCCAGCTTTGCACGTCTCTTCAGCTCATCCTCAAGCCCTCCTCCAGTGAAGCGGCCATACACCAGTGTCAACATCCACTACAGATCCCCCTCTCCTGCAGGCTTCAACCAGAGACGCTCGCACACCATGTGCCAGATCTCCACCTCCAACCGCACCCTCGAGTTTTTCCCTGAGGAGTAAGGACATGCAGCAGCATCCACACATGCATGCATGTTTACAGATTAGTCCGAGCACACAAATACCTCAGACACAGACACAGACCACAGGTTTTAAATCTCAATGAAATGCTTAACAGTGTAGGCTAAAAACATGATAACATCAGCAATACAGGATGCATTGTCAATTTTTTACTTTGCTGTAATGAATATGCAACTTGGGGTATTTCTAACTTTTAATTTGGAACTTTATGCACAATGATTCATTTTACACCTCATAGAATAGAATAGAATAGAATCCCTTTATTGTCACTATACACATGTACAATGAGATTAAAAGCCACTCCTTCACAGTGCAAACATGTGCTAAAAAAATATAAATAAATAAATAAATAAATAAATATAGATAAGGTTCTGAGTGCGCTAGGAGAAAAATGGCAAGAAATATTCTATTATAGTGTATTGTCCAGCAATATACATTTGAATTGCACTCCGAAGTTTCCGCAGTAAAGTCCGAGATAGTGATCAAAAATGTATAACACTCAATGTACAGATATAAATATATAAATATATTGCACAGTATTTGTATTCAGTGTATTGCAGACTAGTAATAAGTCCAGTGTTCACAGTGTAAGTATATTGCACATGTTGTATAAAAATGTATCGTACAGTAGTGATTAGGTGGGTAATGAGTCCAGTAAACACAGTTAAATATATTGCACATAATGTATAAATATATAAATATATTGCACAGTAGGTTAAAACAGTTAAAAGCTTATTTTACACCTCATAATGGAAGGTCTGGTATTAAATGTACTTAAGGCCATTAACACTGCTTGTAATGAAAAATAGAGCATTTCTTAAAGACTGAATAAAGCATATATTTATTACAGTTATCCCATAATGTATAAATACAGTCAGAATATCACTACAATTAAAATTGTTTTCATTAGATATTCATCACACATTTGAACCTCTGATTCCGACAACCTTCACAGCTATAAAAATGCACACTCATGCTCATATTGGAGTTTCCCAAAGCATCCCAATGCCTTTAATCACCTTAAACTTTCAGTTTCAGATTCATTTAGATTCCACTTTAAAATCTGAACTCGCCCCGGCTATTGAGAACAAGTATTCCTCATTTGCATGTAGCTTTGTACCCTAGTTAGTATGTGATGCCGCTGATACAGTTATTTATCCAACTTCACCTGAAATTAGTTCTTATTATTAGTAATTTGAGGTCTTAGTACGTCTGACTAATGAGCATAATTATTCGTGAGTAATGCGCTTCATAATAAATAAATGGCTAGTAATTGGCTGATTGTTACATTATTCATCCATCTTCAGGAAGCACATTATCTTGGGTCATGGTGAATCCGGTAAAAATATTCCTATACCTGGAAAAATAGGTGTGAAACAGAAATTAATTCTGAATGAAGGTGACAGAAATGAGGACTGGACTGGTGTTCAGTACACCATTTGCAGTAGGACACAACAGGAAATAGCATAAAAGTGCTAAGGGAAAAAAAATGATTTTAACTTTAACTAGAAATGCTCTGTGAATACAACATACAGAAATACTCTTGGATTTCTCGGTGCACACACACCTGATATTGTATACAATACATAATGTTTTGTCTCTATTCATGATGCTGATACGTCCGAAGTGCTATGCTGCTCCCCCTGCTGCACAAAACATACACATATACACACAAAAACATCTATACATGCATAGCCTACATGCTTACATACATACATACATACATATGACTTATCCGTAAACTACAACATATCAAATCTGCACATGTTTTAATCCAATGCATGCATGCTCACAGCTGGGCTTCTTCATGCACATATGTGTGCCTCTGTGATGTAGAGCTGCACAGTTTTTCTTTCAGTCTCGCCTCTAACCCACTTCCTTCAATTTTCTTTTCTCTCTAACTCTTCCCCTCTCTCTTTCTATCACTTTTGCGTACGCGGCTGGCTGGCTGGCTGGCTGGCTCACTGATGCTCTATTGCGGACCGCTCGCCCGGCTTCCCCCCTCTGTCTCTCCCTTTCTGTCTTTCTGTTCCATAGACTACCCAGTAATGGTGTTGCGTCTCTCCTTAGCGACTCGGCACTCTCGGTCCGCAGGGAGCAGCGGCGTGAGCAGTACCGGCAAGTCCGTGAGCACATGCGACGAGACGATGGCCTCATGCAGGCCTGTGGCTGGAGCGTGCCACCCCGCTTTAAACAGGTAGCACCACTACACCTTTCACCTTTCTTCCCTCACCTACGCTTCTGATGCTGAATTATGGAGGCTCAAGTAGCTGTTACGAAAGGCCAAGTTGAAGAAATACTGGTAAAGCAGGAAAGAAAAGGGGAAGAGCAGGTAAACGGGGACTATATCATATCATATCAAGTAGTTGAGACAATGAGGGTGGGGATATTTCTTAATGCATGCCCTGATCATTTCATGTTGGCACTAGCTGAGTCTTTTCTGTTCCCAATGAACCGAATCTTGCTTTCTGAGACATGTCAAACCAGCACTGATATCTTTTTTTATGCACAGGTGACTGTGCTTGGAGGAGAGCAATAATAGAGCTCTTTTCTGCATATATGTACTAATAGATAGCTGTTTCACTGGCAAGTTTCACTCTCTAGTGGTTCATTTTACCTGGATCCTCTAGATTCAACAGATTTATTGCAGTTTGATTTTAGAGTATACAGTTGTAGAGAAGTAATATTTATTATCACACCCAAAACTGGAATGGTTCCTTTTCTGTGTCTGGTTCCTCTCAGGGTTTTTCCCCTCATGCCATCTCGGGGAGTTTTTTTCTTGGCACTGTGACATCTGGTTCTCTTGCTTTGGTTCTCTTGTTCATTAAGGATCGAGATCTAGGGCTCCCGAGTGGCGAACCAGAAAAGCGGTTGCCCTGTTATTCAGAGATTGCAAGTTTGATGATGCCACAGCCATCCATGACTGAGAGTTCAAGAGAGCAAAAGATTTGCAAGACTGGCTAGACAGCATCTGTAAACTCATGCATAGGGAAGTAAAAGCAAAAATACATTTCTTCTGATTGTGCAGTTCGTAAATATGCAACGGCTGGCCTACGAGTCTCAGAGGAAGCGTGTGTTAGCCTGGTTGGTAGCTGTTGTTGATGATAGGGGAGAGATGCGTTATGGGTGGGAAGTGGATATGACTAAATAAGGGGGAAGCCAAGCCAAAAAAGAAATACATCAGGAGTTCTTGTTAAAAATGAAATTGAATTGATTTGGATAGCTGTGGCATCATTGCAATTAAAATTTTCATAAACTTTCATGATAGGGCTAAATTTTACCTTGGTGTTTGAAATGATTCGAAAATTTGGTGGTCCATCCACTAATTTTTTTTTTTTTTGATAGAACATAGTCATCAGTTAACAATATAGTTCCCTGTTGTCAGAACAAAAATGAAACACTTCAAGAAAACATGCACAAAAATCTAAATGGAAGCATGCCTGTAGGTAGCACATATCAAGCAGCTGATTGGTTTAAATAGCTCATTCACGTGTAAGCAGATTACTGGATCTCGCAGCATCAGCAGCTTATGTTAGTTGGTGAGAGTGTGTATGTGTCAGGGTTGCCAGTGGTGACCATGTGTCGCCGTGGCTCTAACTGTGATCTCCTACAGACGGGTTCCCAGGCAGACAGCGCTCAGGACGCCGCAGGAAAGAGGCCGCAGGCAAGTCTGCCCAGCAGAGGACTAGCATGCACCTCTCCCTCCCCGCCCCCTTCTAAAACTCCGCCCCTAGTCTCACCCAGACGTTGTCTAGCAGTGTAACCTAACTGAAGTCCTGCCCCATTAGGTGTGGCAAAGATCCCTTAAGGTTCTTTGATGGGTTTAACACAAATACAATGGAGCAAGAACACCTCCAGCACATAGCAACACAATATTGATGATATCTGCCAAGAACTACAGATATCATATCATATAACAGTGATTCCCAGATGATTAGATTATCAGATTGGTACAATGATCAATCCTTTCTAAAGTCTACCATTAAACGGTTGCTATTGGCTGTTGTTTCTGTCTTACAAGTCAGCGTACAGTGTTGATTAATCCCTACTGAGCATGTTTGTATGTCATTAACCTAAATCTAAATAGGGGGTGTCAAACATGTGACCTGCGGTCTGATACCAGCTCTAATCTGGCCGACCAAACAAACGAAATCTGCATGTAAACCTTGTGAAAAAAAAGGATATTTAAGTTGTTAAATCGCTACTAAAACGTAAATAAACTATTAATGTTACACTTAATTTACATTGAGTATACCAGTCATATGTGGGTTTTGCTCCTTTTCTAATACAATTTAAGTATTCTTGTTTAAGATGCCAGATCGAACACTTAAAAGGCTTTAAAATTGTGCTTAAAACAGCTTGATATATAAGTATGTGATTAATGAGCACAGTCATAGTGTTACAAGAATAATTTAAGCACACGTTAATGTGTTTAGTGTTCAATATGTGAGCTGAGAGCCAGTATACTAAAAGTGGCGAAAATACTTGTATACTCAGTATATAATAAGTGTAAATGAATATAACTTTAATTACGTTTTAGTAGTGATTTAGTACAAATAAGTGGTTTCAAATTAACAACTTAGGTATACTTGTTTTTCCACAAGGGAAATTGTCTTGTGGATGATTTGTATTAAAAAAAGAGAACAGGTCAGTGCAATTAAACACATTAATGACAAAGTGTGCTAATATGTAATTCTTTACTAGCAAGCTAAAATGTCTTAATAATCCCAGTTAAGTCCCAGTTTCAGTTCCTGGTTATAACACAACACTCTTCATTTTTTTTAGACTAAGGCTCCATCCATTTGTATTAATAAACACATTTGTAGTTATTGGTGTATTTAGTCTTAGTACTTAGTAAAGTAATTTATTTAGTAATTTTTAATTGTTGAACTGTTTTAATGTAATGTCTCTCCGGCTCTTTGTCTATGCTTCTGCGCCATCTTAACCAGGCCATGATGTGGCTTCCGCCCCGGGCCTTTTCTACATACGAAACAGTATCATTAGCTGCTTTGTGACTGTCCCCACCTCCTTGTCTCCTCACAGGCCAATGAGAAAGAGGACAACCGCATGAAAAACGTCCCTGTGCCTGTATACTGCCGCCCTCTGGTGGAGAAGGATCCCAACAGGAAGGTAAAACACGTACACTATAATGAGATTTGTGCCAAATCTGTACTACAGGATGAATCATCACCGACTGACTGTGTCCTGTGTAGCTGTGGTGTGCTGCTGGTGTGGACCTGACTGGCTGGAGGACATGTGGTCAAGAGGCAGGAGTGAAGCTTTCAGCCAATGGCACCGATCCGTTGAGTGGAGAGGATGAGGGAGGAGAGAAGAGTGAGCACAGCTCACCAGAGAAGAAGAAGGTACACAGCGACACACCTCAGCCTGACATGAAATTACACCATGAATACGTTCATATACACTGAAGTACAGATGAGTCTATGCGAAATACACGAGCCATTGGTGGTGGCTCCGTAATGGTAGAGGGTTTGTTTAGCTGGCATTCCATGGGACCCCTGGTACATGTACAAATGTCTCGGCTACGTGTGCCTCCTTTGTGATGAGTCTACATTCATTCTGATGGGTTTGGTCTCATCCAACAGGACAATGCACAGCCACACACGTTTAAAAACACCAAATAGAGGAACACATACCTGAGTTTGGGGTTTTGCCGTTCACACCTAAGTCACCAGATCTCAACATCATTGAACACATCTAGGATATCATGCAACATGCTGTTGAAAACAGCAATCCTACACCTCAGAATACAACAGAATTGTGGACCGTTCTGGAGGAAGTATGATGTTCATTGCCTACAGAATATACAGTCCCTGCCTGATGGGGACCTACCAACTATTAGACTGGTGTACCAGTTTTCTGGCACTTCCTTGTATGCTACATGAGTCAGTAAATTTTTTTCTGTCATGGGCAAGTCTTTAGGATGGTGGGTTTTGCTTATTACTTTAAGAAAGCTGGTAAAGGAACTTTTTATAAGCCATAGATATAACAGGGACTTGTTTTACAACAGTTCTGCAACACTATATATAACACTTATATAGATCTGACTAATGTATAGCTATATATAGCACTTCAGGATGTGCTGTTATAAGAACTTTTCCTAACTTTTTCGATTATTATCCTATAATGTTTTATTCCTTACATAACCACTACACCATTTTTAGAAAGTATGTGAAATCCACTATCACGTTATAAAAAAAAACTAATAATAGACTTTCTGTGTTAAGAAACTTGGCAATATATATATAACAGATGCTGAGTGTGGTTGCGTAAATTGATGTAGGAGAAAATAATTAAAATGTAAATACAAGTAAATTACTAGAACTGTGTCTTCTCATCTCTCACCTGTTCTCGCTCTCGTAGCCCAAGGAACTACATGAGGCAGACTCGATGAGTAGCCGTGTATGGATCCTGACCAGCACTCATTCAGCCAGTAAGGTGGTTATTATCGACGCCAATCAGCCTGGATCACTTGTCGACCAGTTTAATGTGTGTAACGCCCACGTGCTCTGCATCTCCAGTGTTCCAGGTAAAAGTTACACCCATTTGTCTTAACAATTACATAACATAAGTATTATAAATCTGCTTGTACCACAGCATGGTTGAATGCTGACTTCTCATTGGTCAAGAAGGTGTTTATTACTTTCCTGTTACAGTACTAATATTATAACTGTGTCAGTGTCATTGACTTGTTTGATGAGATATGAATTTGTTAAAATGTGAATTGTGTTTGTGTGTGCAGCGGCTAGTGAGAATGATTACCCTGCAGGTGAGATATTCCTGGAGCAGCAGGGTGATGGTGGTTCAGAAGATACAGGAAGAGTGGAGGGCATGCTGGCAGGCATCACATTGGTGGGCTGTGCAACCAACTGCAGCGTAGTGCGTAGTAACTGCTCCTCACGCACTGACACACCGGTGCTGGACAAAGGACAAGGTGAGCCATGTCCTGTAGTACACAGTTATCTGTTTCTCTAAGAAACTGTGAAAGATCTGTTCACGGATAAAGTGAAGTGACTCACTGACCACTGTGCTTGCACATATTTAAACCATCATAGCATGCAGTAAAACACACACACTAAGGAGTATTAAACACACTTACCCGGAGCAGTGGACAGTTCCATCCAGAGCACCCAGAGAGCAGTCGGGTGTTAGGGCGCTTCAGTTGCATCTGCAGCTTCTGTGCGGGAATCAAACCAGGGAGTCTCTAATCACAAGACTGGGTTCTTAACCACAAGCCTACAGCTGCCCCAAAATTATAGCAAACAACAGAAATATTAAAAGGCTGTCAAACGATTTAAATTTTTAATCGCGATTAATCTTAGAATTTTATATAGTCAATTGCGATTAATCACATTTTTTAAATCTATGTAAATGAATAAGGCTTTAAAGTGAAATGTTACAATTAAAATGGTGAACA
>JAOVVF010000025.1:22024633-22040709 GCA_028565595.1 Duopalatinus emarginatus
GCGACAAGCCTCAACATGAACTACAGGTGAATCGCAGGGCCAAATTAGAATTTGCGTTAACGGCACTATTTTTTTTTCTCGCGATAATTTGAGATTGCGTTAATGCGTTATTATCACATTAACTTCGACAGCCCTAATTAAAAGATTTTATTTTTATCGGATAAAAGAGTCAGAATACTTGGTACTAATCTACTCATATTCCAGCATTACATTGGCATTAAATGATTTATTTTCAGAGGTAATTTTTCAGTCTCTGTGGCACCGCAGACTTTGAAAATAAGAGATAAATAAAAGTAAATCATGCAATTTCATGTGCTTTGGGGGCCATAGCTTTTAAAGGCCCGGCTGTGTCTACGATTTTGATTGCCAAACAATATGAATAAAAATATATGGATTAAATTATTTTCAGCAACTATAGTTAGCTATAGGAGTTAGCTATTTCAAACATTTTTATTGGTTTGTATTCAAATTCAGGTATTGTAAAAAGTATCGTTTTCTTTTTTGTACTGGAAACAACAAAAGAAAGTTCATAATGTTAGTTGAATTTGAATTTCTCTAATAAAAAAGTGACATTTGTGTTATGGGTCAAATATGACCCAGACAGAATACTGTCTGTTGCATCCATTACATATAAAGTTGCTCTGTTGATTAAACATGGTTCGATTTGCCCCACCACACACACACACACACACACACACACACACACACACACAGACACAGACACAGACACAGAGAGACACAGACATACACAGGCATGCATTCTTCCCTACCTCACTCCCTATTCCCACAGAATATTGATATACATGCACACACACAGACGCACAATATTGTGTTTAGTTTACGGTTCACACACACACATGCGAACACAACTGGTTTTCAGTGTTTAGTTCTCAGTGAAATGCTGTTGCTTTTTTTCCTTTTTTGCAATACTTTTTGCGTTTTTTCTATCTAAACTGGACAAATTGACCTGTAACAGCACAGATGTCACTATAGATTATATTAAGTTAAAAATAAAAACAATTTTTGGTCAGTGTGCTCTGATATTAGTCTATTAGACTGAGAGATAATATCCATATCCCTTTTTTTCTCTATAGGAAATTCACTATAGTAAATTTAATCAGTTTTTTAAGGAACCAGCGTTGTGACCAGAAGGTCGCTGCGGAAGGTTAATCTCCACATGCAACAAGACATGACTGAAGTTCCCTTGAGCAAGGCACCTAATTCCCAACTGCTCCTCAGGCACAGAGCATAGGGTTGCCCATCTACTCACTGCCCCCTAGTGTGTGAGTTCACTAGTGTGTGTTTCACTGCATGGATGGGTTAAATGACCACAGTGGTCAATGAGTACACATGTACTCACAATGCACACTTGTACAGACAAAAAAATGATGTTTTACGTTGGACTTTCCCAGCACAGACTATTATTAAGGTGTGTGTGTGTGTGTGTGTGTGTGCAGCACCTGCAGCTCCGGTCTGTAGCCGACTGGCAGTGTCTCAGTCAGCAGAGGAAGCCACTGAAGCAATGGAGGTGTCAGAGGAGCCGGGGCCACAGGAGGAGGGCGACAGTTCTGCCTCTTCAGGAACGTTCACTGAACATGTTTTTACTGATAATTCACACGGGTAAAACACACGCACACACACACACACACACACACACACACACACACACGCACACACCATTACAATCGTATAGACATGCATTACACTGCTTTGTTATATACTCGGTCCTGATTGGTCAGTTATGGCATTTTTTTAGCAGACCGCTGATATGAATAACAGACTGTTGCTTTATGATGCACTTCTGATAATTGGATCCTGTCCAAACATATCAACCTTCAGAAAGAAGTCCAGTAAATTTAGTTGCTTTAATAATTTAATTATCAACATCAGCTCACAATATCCAACATCCTGTAGCTAAAAAACACTATGGAAGATTTTCTAATATTATAATATAATTTAATTATATATGAGTTATAATGTTAAGTAGGTTAAGCTTTGGTTAGATTGATTGGTTAGGTTGCGTCACTATGGACCTAGAATTTCTAAGCAGAAACAATAAAATCATTTTTAAATCAATAACATTTTGTCACAAATGGTAGCCTGAACATTATTCCTACTTATTATACTTATCATTGTCAGTGGACCCTGTGATGGATTGACACTTGTCTGAATGCTCAGCCTCCTACAAGTTATCATGGGATAATGGGTTTTAGTAGCCATGGCAACATGACAAAAACTATTAATTGTTAGTGGTAGCTTAATTATGTATATATGTGAACTGAATATCTTTTATGTAACTTTTTATTTAGGGTCAGAATATAAGCAGTAATTAGGGAAAATGAATAATAATACATAAATAAAAACAGGGAAGTGTGTGTGAGGTCATGGGATAGTAAGAAAACGTTTGTGTCTGTGGATCTGGGCAGATAAATGCCCCCTTCCCCCCCATCATTTATAGATAATTTGTTCTAGGAGGTGTAATTGTTTATGAATGTTAACAAAAAGTCCAACAGTAGAACTTTTTTGTAGCTAGTGTTTTGTGATGGGCTTTTTACTCTCAGCCAAAAAGATATGAATCGTCTTTGCCTAATTAATCAGGAGTATGACCCAGGTAGAGGGATAAAAATGACCTATGGATACCGAAACCCAGGACTCCTGAGATAAGTGTTGCCACCTCCTTCCAAAAGGACCTGATTTTCAGTGATGTACAATAATGTTTTGTGATATATATATCATTAGGACTCATTAAAACATTTGGTCTAGATGTAGTATGTATTGTGTGTTCTGTACAATATCCACACGTGTTGGGAATAACCCTGATGCTCGTCGTGTAATATTTTCTATGTTAATATGAAATGTGTAATATATGTGTTCAGTGAGGCTGGTAGCACTAAGGAGGAAGTGACATCAGCACCAACAGGCTCAGAAGACACAGGAGATGAACGTGCTGGAACCAGTGCCGCACCAACCATGTGGCTCGGTGCCCAGAACGGCTGGTGAGTATCTCGTATTCATTAGTGAACACGTTCACACTCACACCCACCCACACACACTACAAATCCTCTCAAACTTTACTGTTAAACCATCTGAAAGTCATATATGTATTGAACAATACTACACAATAGTACACAGTAAAGACAGCATCATGTGTGTAACGGCTCTGTGCACTCAATCCTCAGGCTATATGTGCACTCTGCAGTGGCAAACTGGAAGAAGTGCCTCCATTCCATCAAACTCAAAGACTCTGTACTAAGTCTAGTGTAAGTGGAGTCTCACTGAACAGTGTTTTTATAGACATATACGTTATAAAGTCAGTTTTATTTATGTCTTATGTGTGTATTCTTTCTTTCCTGCTCGGTCAGGCATGTTAAAGGAAGGGTGTTGGTGGCCCTGGCAGATGGAACGCTGGCCATTTTCCACAGAGCTGAAGGTTCATGTTTTTTGTTATCTGTCTCACAAACTGTAGACATTTAAACTTTTCGTTATAAATAATTTAATTTTTATAAAAACAAGTGTACATTCTCGTGGTGGAAAAACTGGTACGAACCTATAAAAAATATAGGCTGGTGGTGGCTCAGTAACGGTATGGAGTTTGTTTAGCTGCCATTCCACGGGACCCCTGGTACATCTACAAACGTCTCTGACCGGTGAACACTATGTGTGGTGTCCTTTCTAACGAGTTACACCTGTTCATGTCCTGCATTCATTCTGATGGGTTTGGCCTCCACCACACATGTATAGAGGCACCAGATTATGGTTAGAGGAACTCTCTTCTTTTTGAGTTTGGGGTTTTGCCGTTCACACACAAGTCACCAGATCTCAGTGTTATTGAACACATCTGGGATGCCATGCAACATGCTGTGGGACGCCTAGACAGAAATCCTATATCTCAGAATACAACAGAATTGTGGACCTGGTCTGCAGGAAGGAAGGTGTTTATTGCCTACAGAATATTTCCGCAAGCTCATGAAGTCAATGCCCTGTTTGGGACCTACCAAGTACCAGTTTTTCCACCACGCACACAGTGTATGAAAATCAGACTTGCTTTCATTTTGTGCCTACTTCATCTAGGTCAACTTTCACCCATGAATATTTAAAAGTAAAAAAAAGTAGTACTTGAAATTAAGTTCATTAACATATCCAGAGTTCTTCTGATAAATAAAAACATCAGGGGTTAGATTGACTTGACTAATATGACACTTGACTATAAAATTAAACATAATCAATATAGCTGACTAATAACATACACCTCTATATGTCTGTGATCTACACGCAGATGGTCAGTGGGATCTTTCTAACTACCATCTGATGGACCTGGGTCGCCCTCACCACTCCATTCGCTGCATGGCTGTGGTGCATGACAAAGTCTGGTGTGGCTACAAGAATAAAATCCATGTAATCCAGCCAAAAAGCATGCAGATTGAGGTAAGATAACCCCTACATATTCCTTAAGGAATACAAAAAATGATTTAAATAAGAAATAAAACAGAACATGGTGTGGTCTTATAGGAGAATAATGAGAAATGAGACCACCACAAGGGAGGTGCATCCGGAGGTGGTGGGTTCGAATCCCAAACTCGAACACGAATGTTAGACCCAGAGATCAGAAACCAATCATGGGTGTCTGTAAGCTCATCCATACAAAAGTGGGCTGAAGTACTGTGTCACACCGGCCCCTGATGTTTCATGAGCAAGCAGATTAAAAAGAAGCAATGGCTGGCTGTATGTGTCTCGGAGGAATCACGTGATCACGCCATCGCCCATCCTGGTTGGTGTCTACAATAAGGGAGAGATGTCTGATAGGTGGGAACTGGACTAAGTAATAGGACTAAATTTGTGAGAATTGTAGAAAAAGCTAACAAAATCGTGTGCCCTGGAATTTTTTTAATAATTTTCATTTCTATTAACTTTTAAGAGGATTTATAAAACAAGGATAATTTTTTGATCTGTGAGAGCATTTGGGATGTTAGGTGTCCTGCTCATAGGCACTTTGGTCATGTCTTGGTGTGAGGATCAAACCCAGGGACCTTCTGGTCCTTCAATCACAAACCTACGGAGGCCCCTGAATATATTGTAGTGTTTTTGCAACCCTGGGCTTTCTTTAATATTCAACTGTGCATACACCCTCATGAGGGATCTCGTGTTTCCTTCTCATAAATATTGTGCAAGATAACCATACAGCTATGTGGGTATTTATTTATCCCTGATTTTAAATGTCTTACGTCTTTTCGTCCAAATGACTCAAAAGGATTCCAAATTTCTCCATGGAAAAAATGCAGAGCCGGCCCAAGGCATACTCGAAATACGCGGCCGCTTAGGGCCCCTATGCCACCCGGGGCCCCACAAGAGCACCAAGATATCATGATAAAAAATGTATATATTTTAAAATTAAAAAAAGTAAAAAGTGATTATTATATTTATTTATTTTCATAGTTGGCACACCTATGTGTAGGTTAATCAGTTGATGCTGTTGGCTGCTGCCACTGTCGGGCAAACGCAAATATGCACCACTTAGGTGGACGATATAAGCCCGGACACTTCAGCATATCCCGCCTTAGACCTTCCACTTCCTTTTTGTTTTGTTTTGTTTTTTCTGGTGCAGTGAGAAAGGTAATTGAGGGTATGGCAGGCCTCAAATGAAAATCTGCTTCGGGCCCCATAAAGGCTTGGGCCGGCCCTGAAAAAATGTCTTATTCTTTATTTCCTCTGATCTTCCTTCCTTATGTGACTCCTTGTTCACTTGTCCATTCCTCTTTGCAGAAATCATTCGATGCTCACCCTCGCAGAGAAAGCCAGGTCAGGCAGCTCGCCTGGATCGGAGACGGCGTGTGGGTATCGATCCGTTTGGACTCCACGCTACGATTGTACCATGCGCTTACACACCAGCACCTTCAGGATGTGGACATCGAGCCCTACGTCAGCAAGATGCTTGGTAACACTGTTCTGTCGTTGGCTGAAACCACATGATAATGGTTTATATGTATGGTTTATAAAGGGTGGTTTGAGTTGGGAGTAGTTGATCTGTGCTTTATGTTGGCTTTGATCGACAGGTACGGGGAAGTTGGGTTTCTCATTCGTTCGGATAACAGCTCTGCTTATTGGAGGAAACCGATTGTGGGTAGGAACAGGAAATGGAGTCATCATCTCTATCCCGCTAACTGAGAGTAAGTTCTGATGGAGAGTAACATATTTGCCTGGTCACTGATGTAAAACAAATCATTTTTCTTTTGTCTGTTGTAACTTTTTTGACACTCTGTGATTCTTACGACATCTTTCTCCATTTCTTTTCTGCCAACCCTACTTCTATATCCGCATTTACTTTTCTTTTTTCCCCCCTGCCTGCGCCATTGCTATGTCTGATGGAATTTGCTCTTGTGCCCCCACCTCCCTTTTTCCCTTTTCTAATTCCTGTAGCTGTAGTCCTACATCGGGGACAACTTCTTGGCCTGAGGGGTAAGTTTAGAGCCATCTGTCGACCCATTACTCCACCTTTTTACATCTTTCACCTTCTTTTCCCATTTGCTTTCTTCAAATCATTCACTTCTGATAACTTGCACTTTGTGGTTCATCAGGTTTACATTAGAACCTTTCTGCATGACTTTCTTTTGTGGCTGTTTTTTATTTTAATATAATAAATGTAACTTTGTATATATATGTGTGTGCATGGAGGGTTTTTTTGTATGCAGATTCATAATTTCCTGTAGAAGAAGCTCCTTTTTCAACGCTTTTTTTGTTTCATTTGATTCTAATGCTTCTTTCATGTAGTGCTCTCTGGAGAGCCTGGATGACTGATTGCTCCATTCATTTAAAGGTGGAGTTTGTAGTTTTTAAAATGTGCTTGCAAACCTGTAATAATGGCAAAAATATCCTATTAGTTCCTTCATTTAGGCTTTTTTTTTTTAACTCATTTTCCCATGGAGGTAGTTTCAGGACAGGAATTTGTTACCAAAGGCTTGTTTCTTGCAGTTGCAGTTCTCCTCACTGACACTAGAGGGCAAAAATTACAAACTACTGCTTTAAGCCAGTGGTTCTTGACCATTTTAGAACCACAGATCAGACCACAGACCAACTAATAAAATGTATTATTTATCTAGAATTTCCCTTACCTTGTGGCCTGGTTCTGGCCTGTGGCCTGGTGCTTGGGGACCACTGCTTTAGGCGTTGTCCTGCTTTAATTTCTCATCAAATGGTTTGATGTTGCTAACACATTTCTATTGTTTTTTTTAGCAAACAAGGTGTCTCCCACATCATCAGGAGGTGTGATACACGTATACGCTGATGACAGCAACTCGGACAAAGGCAACGGTAGTTTTATCCCTTACTGCTCCATGGCCCAGGCTCAGCTGTGCTTTCATGGGCACCGCGATGCAGTCAAGTTTTTCGTCTCAGTACCAGGTGTGTGTACTCGTGTCTCTTAATTACAATTGAAATCGTACTAAAAATTAAGATTACGATCAATCTCTTGTTACTTTGTGATGTTAGAGAAATTATAATCATACATTGGTGTTTTTTTTTAATCTGGTCGATGTTTTACTTTTGTTTCCCCCCAGGCAATGTACTGGCCACCCTAAACGGCAGTGTCCTAGACAGTCCTACAGAGTCTCAAGGTTCTTCCGCCCCAGTGGAGACAGAAGCTCAGAGTGTTCAGAATGTCCTGGTCCTCAGTGGAGGCGAGGGTTACATCGATTTCCGCATAGGTTAGTAACCCTTACGTACATTGGGGCTGGAGTAGTGCGGCAACATGGTGGTGCAGTTTAAAGGTGATTGCCTGCGTGGAGTACTGGAAGTTCTCCTGGTTTCCCAGAAAAACATGACAGGTGATTGGCTAAGTGTGTGAATTACAATGCCCTGCAATGAACTAGCATCCTATTCCTGGGTCCAGAATAAAGCAGTTAAATAAATGGATGGATGGATAGACAACAAATGAATGAACAATAGACAGGGCAGTATGTCCTAAAATTATACTGTGATTTGAATTGTATAAGAATACATTATTGACTGGTCATTTTTATTCCAGGTGATGGTGAGGACGATGAGACTGAGGAGCCAGATGGTGAAGCCCCTCAGATTAAGCCAGCGTTGTCTAAAGCTGAGAGGAGCCATATCATTGTTTGGCAGGTGTCCTATGTCCCCGAGTAACACTATCAGACATTTTATGCCTGTTCTCCCCATCTTGTAACTTTGGCCCCAAATATTCTCTATGAAACATTGTGTATTCCTAACTATGCCCCTTAAAATTCTGTATGTAAGCTCTGTAACTACCCCCTAAGGCCTGTATTTACCATCCCTAAATTGTAACTATCCCCTGTATGTTGGCTGATTTGCCCCTGTGACTGCCCTGTAATCCAATGCAAATGACTCAAGACTCTTCTACATCTTACAGCTGAACAACAATTATAAATGCACTCGATACAACGACATGTCTCAGAATAACACGGTTTTTGCCAAACATGTAAACATGCTCTTGCGCTATTCTTACCTGTCCACCAGCTCACAGCTCACTGGATAGTAGCCTTTATTCCAGGTGGAATAAGAATATGGAGCGGTGATTGGTTACAAGGGTTTGCAGAGATCGTTGGTTTGTATGTTCCTGATTTAGGAACCTGTAAGTTATATTGGGGATGGAGGAGAAAATACAAGGGATGTGTATAAAGGTGTAAATATTGAGGCTTGGTACATAAAACTTAGTGTCATTTTAGGAGATTGAGTGAAAGGGAGATAAATGATGACGGCTCAGGAAGTGAAATGACAATGACAAGGAAAGAAAGCACATTTGAAGGAGACCCAAAAGATACAGCTGATAAATTCAGTTAATACAAAATTGTTAACATACAGAAAGTATGATGTATCCATTAGGTAAGCTGTGAGCTGGCTTTATCTTCAAAGACTGAGTTTTGTGGGTCACACACAAGTTGGGGTCTATGATTGGCTGCTGGTTTGATTGACAGTTCGACCGATCCGATCGTCTGTATGTAACAATATATGTTCTCATGTGTGGTTAAATATTAAATATTAAACATATTCATGCTGTGAAAACATTTACCTGTGTGATCATTTTGTATTTTATAACCATTTTCCCTACACCAGTGTTTCCTAAAGTGGGTCCAGGGGGCTGTGACACTACTGCAGGTCAGCTGAGAAGTAATTTACAAGAAATAAAACATTGTTTAAATGTGCAACTTTCTAATCAAGTTAGAAATTATCCATAAAATCATTCGGATAGAATAAAAAAAAAAGCCAAAAAATTTAATTACATATCTTTACAAACTTTGAATGGCCGATAGAGAGTTGATTGAGCTGCTAAACTATTACATTTAGAAAACAGCTGCTCTACATTACAGATGTGTCCTTAAAAAACCACAAGTTCTCAGACACTTGTTTATTTCGTTCAGCTTTAATTATGCCCAATAAATACAGGTTATTACAATATTTCAGTGTCCCAAATTCATCAAGTGGCATAAAAAAGTTCTTCCAAGAAGCGTTAGGATGGCAGCTGATGCGCTGTTGTGTAACATGTACATACCAAGTGAATGGCTTTACAAAACCCTTCATTTTTCTGCCCAGCAAAGCACCAGAAACAACTAAACAGAACAAAAAAAAAAAGCAGGCACTAAAGCTGTAGTGCAAAAACGGCACAAGTGTAAGGCTTGTAAGATGAACAAACTGACTTAGCTTATTACTGAGCTGTTGAAAATAGATGATATGCAATGCTGGTGATTTCCTTTTCTTTAAGTAAAAACAATAAGTATAGCTGTAACAAAGTTGCTGATTTTTATCAAGGTCAAAAATTTCTGCATTGCTCAAGTACGTTTTGGCTTTAAATCCTTAATTATTCACACATGCTGATAATAGTGATATGCCAGAATTGGAATTCTTGGTAGAAATGCAATTCAGACAAAAAACGCTAGTGGATTTACCTGGGAAAAGTCGAATGTCTATATATTTTAGTGTCATGTTTTTTAATACTTCCATCCAGAAAGCATTTCACTGCAGGTTGTACCGTGTATGACTGTGTATGTGACAAATAAATCTTTGAATCTTTGAATCACAAAGACTGAAAGATGAAATAGCATGGTTTTTTATCCACTAAACTAAATAGTAACTTTCCAAACAGCAATAAGACCTTTCTGCAATTTAAAAGAATGTTACAGTTTTAATATCTGACTTTAAGTAATCTTAAAAATAAACATGTTTAATGGGGTTGCCAAACATTATTAGTGCACACATAATTCAAGTCTTTTTCCACACTTTAAGTAAACAGCGGTCTATTGTGTCACTCACTAGACCTGCTAGCCCATCTCTAGAAATGCCACAAGGAATTTGAGCAAATTGTATATATTGCTATGCATACATCAGGCCACAATGCTGTGTGTATGTGTGTTGATGTGGTAAATGGAGGGCTTCATACATAGACCCAGTGCTCGGAGCTCTCTTCCCAGCAGACGAGTTCGTGCTCTTTAAACCACAGGGAGATTTCTCTCTGAGCACTCTCCACCGAGTCACTGCCATGGATGATGTTTCTGCAACACAAGACATACAACAGTGTGAATAAAGACTAGCCAGTACATATTACGCTACTGTTTTAGAAATCTGTTCTGCATGTCATTTCTTAAACAAGTAGCAATTCTAGGGCCTGTTGTATATTCTCTGGAAAATTTCCAATTAGTGGTTAAAAAAGGCTCTTATAATACCATTTAACATTTCAAACAATTTTCAATTATTAATTTTCATCATTTATTATCCACCTAGCCTTTCCTTTCCTTTTTTTATCTAAAAGGTTTGAGTGGTTACGGCGATATAAAGCATGACAAACTATATTAGGGATGAGATTTATATATGCTTATTAAAAATTTATCAGTTCTCCCCGGGAGCGTGTCTAGACTGCGAGGAGACCCGAGGCTTAGCCCCAAGAAGAAATGTTGCTCTATGATATCTTTACCAAATGTTCATTTTCATACCAAATGTAAATTTACTATGAGACTTTAATATGTGAGTATTTAAATAATACACTATAAATAGCAAGCTAAGATCCATGATGTCAACAAAAACATTCATGGGGAATTTTTGCCACATTCAGAAAAAACTGCAGTGCCGTGCATTTGGGCTAAACTAAATAAAATATTAACTTTTTATTTTTTGACAGATATTTTCTGAATTTTACATGAGCCAATAGTAATACACAGAATACCCAAATGATGATTACATATTTCAATAATTTTTAGTGTAGAGCAGGGGCGTGTCCTCCTATTCTCTCTCTCTCTCTCTCTCCCTCTCTGTGTGTGTGTATCTGTCTCTGTGTGTTCCTGCTCTCAGTGCAGCTCCATGCTTATGCCCTTGAACAGACTGCGCAGGCACAGTGCAAAGCCGGACAGCCGTGCCTGTGCTTAGCTCGAGCTGCCACGAACTGGGTTTTAGCATTCAAGTTGCCTTGTGACGTATTGGTCAGAGACGTGACAGTTCACCTGGCTGTTGGGGCGATTCTCATTAAAATGCATTGAAATTTACGGCCATAAAAAAATGTGTGACTAGGAGAGGCAATTTGGTATCAGAAAAGACCCAGGGCTATTGAAAAAAAGACCTAGGCTATATCCCCGTAGCCAGGCCTAGGCATGTCCCAGGCTCTCTCATTGGGCAAGTCAAAGCTCCAAAGTTTAAGTATTTCAAAAGCTGCTGATCTACTTGGATTTTTACACACAACAGTCTTTAGAGTTTGCCAGAAAAGCCAGAAAAGACACAGTAATGCAAATAAACATGCTTTGCAACTGTGGTGACAAGAAAAGAACCTCAGCATGCATACAATATTAAACATAGGGACAGAATCAAGATGTCAAGAACAGAAATCTAAGGTTATCATGGACATCCCCAAAAAAGGGCAATTAAAGATTAGGGGAAAAAAAAACACCTTTTCTCAGTCTACCTGTCCAGTTTGGGTGAGTATGTGCTCATTATAGCCTTAGATTCTTGTTCTTAGTTAACATGAGTGGAAACTGATGTGTTCTGCTGCTGTTGTAGCTCATCCAGCTTAAAGTTTAATGTGATATGCATTCTGAGATGCTTTTCTGCTCACCATGGTTCTAAAGAGTGATTGTTTAAGTTACTGTAGACTTCCTGTCAGCTCAGGGCAGTCTGGACATTCTCCTCTGATCTCTCATTAACAAGGTGTTTCAGCCTGCAAGATACTCTTGTTTCTCCGCACCAATCTCTAGAGATTGTCTCGATCAACCATGACATGTCACAAAGATCACACTTTCCGCCCCTATTCTGATGCGGAATGTGAACAATAACTAAAGCTTTTAACCAATAGTGCTTTAACGTGACCTGTAGACATGTGAACACTATAAGCAGACGTTGTGACTGACCGGCCCACTTCCACAGCGTAATCTCCTCGGATGGTTCCTGGAAGAGAGTCGGCAGGGTTGGTCTCCCCGAGCATCTTTCTGGAGGTTTTCACCACATCCAGACCTTGCCATACCTGTGCGAGATTTCACAGACTGTAGTGACAATCACACAAAAACAAATCAAACAAAAACTACTCCCAAAGTGCACTGGACAGGGTTGTCCCACTGCTCTGGGTAAGTCTACTCATTGCCCATAGCATGTGGTCACTAGTGTGTGTGATTGTGTTTCACTGCACAGATAGGTTTAGATGCAGAGGGTAAATTCCTCTGTGTGTGCAAGCAAAGTGGTCAACGAGTGGTTTACTCACATTTTCATTTAAATGTGGAAGAGCAGACAAGTAAAGTCTAGATCAGCATGTGTGTGTGTGTGTCTTACCATTGCTACAATAGGTCCAGAGCTCATATATTTCACAAGGCCTTTGTAGAATGGCTTGTCTCTCAATTCCCAGTAGTGCTCTCGCAATTGCTCGGCAGAAGCCTAAACAACCACAAACACACACAAGTACAAGAAATACAGGTTTGTGAGACAATGTTTATTCACAGGACGAGCCAGATGGAAAAAAGCTGCAATCCGAATCCAGAATACTCTGTAAAAGACTAACCAAAGGGGATTTAAATAATTACGTTTTTTTTACGATTACAGCATTTGGCAGACGCTCATATCTAGACTGACTTTGAGAATTGCTTTGTAGTCTCCATAAAAATACATATTCTCATGCTAGTACACACTGTGCTAGTCTAATACTTAGTAGACCCCCCAGGAAGCATGGACTCCACAAGCTTGCGGAAATATTTTGTAAGCAATAAGCACCAGACTTCCTGCAGAACGCTCCACAATTCTGTTGTATTCTGAGGTGTAGGATTTCTGTGTTTCACAGCACGTTACATGGTATCCCAGATGTGTTCGATAACAGAGAGATCTGGTGACTTAGGTAGGCATGGCAAAACCCCAAACCTCGGATAAGTGTTTGGTCTCTAGACGTGCCAGATGGTGCATTGTCCGGTTGGAGTAGTCCAAACCCATCCGAATGAATGTAGGACATGAACGGATGTAACGCATTAGAAACGAGGCACACCCAGTGCTCACCTGTCATTCAGGTTTGTAGACGTGCCATGGGTCCAATGGAATGGCAGATAAACAAATTCTTTGCTAGTAAGATGATACACAGTGGGAAATACCAGCCTACAAGCACAGGTATTTTATGAGTAAACACTAAGCATTGTTTAAGGCACAGATTTTTTTTTTCTTACCTGCAGGAATTTCAGGCCGACCAGTTTAAAGCCTTTCCTCTCAAAGCGGTGTATGATTTCTCCCACCAGCTTCCTGTGGACACCGTCTGGCTTCACGGCGATGAAAGTGCGCTCGTTCACACCCGTCCATCCTGCAAATCCAGACACCAGCTGCACTTTATGCTTGTCATCAACATCAACCTAATAACACTTCAATGAGAAACACACAGGGCTATGCGAAACACAGCCAGGGTTTCTGTGATCCCAGTGTGAAGTGATACAACTTTGTGTTACAGTAATTATTTTAAACAGACAACTGACAATTGGGCAAGTGATTGCTCCATGAGAAACATCTTATTAAGTGAGTTTAATTGCTTCAACATGAGTAATACCTGTGCACATATACCACAGATATCATCTGAGGGGGTGTTTTTTCTATTTTGCTGCAAACAATTTCTTATACTGAACAAAATAAGACAACCCAATGAGTTTTGCATGGACTGCCTGAATAAGACAATGCAGGATTCGACAAGCTGTTCAGATTTTGTCCCACTTTTTACATCAAGACTTATTACAATAATACCACCCCTTCATCAGTACATCTCCAGCAGCAGGCACTGAAACTGAGCATTTGGAAAGAGCTGTTTGAGACAGGGTAGAGAGACACCTGTAGTAGCTAATCCATGTGATATTTTGAACATAGAATATCACATTACATTAAAACCCCAGGGAACTGGATTGACTTGTGGCTTGTAGGAAATGAGTATGTCTTCTTTAATGCATCCATACATTTTCTGGGAGAGAAGGAAAGGGCAAGACAGACAGAGAGAGCGAGAGACAGCGAGAGGCTGGTAAAGGGAATAACTATCTATGGCATCTATAATAGATATAAGAATAAAAATAAACTGGTAAAAAGTGTGATGTGTCATTCATTAATAAACAATGTAATCACTGTAAACAGTAAAATCGCTGTGGTATAAGTGGAATAACATACTACAGACTCCAGATGGTGTGGTTATATGAAAATTAGGCATGTTTGTTTGAAGCATCTTACTGCTTAAATGACAGTAGCTATGAAAATAATCACACCGTCCTTTCACTTATTACATTCCCTGTTGTGTTTTATATCTGGCATATAATACTTTTTTATTTAGAATTAATTTCTTTCAGATCACAGACATGAGAGGCCCAGCTGTCCATACTGGTTATAAGTCAGAAGAATGGCTTTCCCCCTTGTAAAGCTGACACTAACATTAGCACTAGTGTTATTATAGACTTTCTCCTCTCACTGACTCATAACTCACTGTCGACCTCTTTGCCATCCGAGGTTTCCTTTCGACGCCTCTTGCCTTGACTCTCTATAACGGCCAAGCTACGCTTCATTTCAATGTCATAACCGGGAACAAAGCTGAGACAGTGGCAGGTCAGACATGGCAGGTCTGACTTAATTTCCAACTTTAGAACGCCTGAAGAGGAGGAGCTCAGATACATGGGAAATGGTGTCCATTTTTAAACAGGCACTGAGAGAGTACAAATCACACAACTACAACTACCGTGAGTACCAGGAAACACAAGCACATGTTGGTTTCACCATATAGGTCCTGAATTTTCACCCAGAGCATAAATTTCTCCTGACAGTGTATTGTATGTAAAGGTTCAGCCAAGTGTCCTGATATTTTATATAAACCCATACACACCAAATACATGTTGCTGTAATCTTTATCACTGTACAGCCTTCATTATTACAATGATGATGATAATAATAATAATAATAATTGTTGGGATAAATTGCTGGACTGTGCTAGAACATTCTGTTTTGTGTTGATGTGTTGCACTTTGCTTGGCCTTAAGTGCCCTTTCCTCCCCTCTTTTTTCTTACTTCCTTTCCTACTATCCTTTCTATCTGTCATTTCCTTGGTCACCAGGCTAGAGCATGCTCCAGGCTCGTGAACATCATCTGTATCCAATCACACTTCTACAGCTCACTCACTTGACCAATCACATATATTCATACACTATATAATCCTCTCATTCCTCACAATAAACTGGAATTCTTGATCCACTGTACACTCCATGTTTGTGTGACCTTGATTCCCCGAGCTCGCATGCAGTACAGAGGGTGACTGACCTGCATCTGGTCCTAAACAACTTTGTTCAGATCAACCCTAAACCTAACAATATGATGATAATACTAATAATCACAATAATAATTATCATATTAATTATAATATTAATCATGATGATAATCATAATAATTATAATCATAAAAATATGAATAATAAAATTACAGATTTGAATGAAGCAAATCCAGCATGTGGAGAGGCAAACAACAACGCACTGCCATGACAACCAGAACGTGTTGACGTCATCACGTTCTGCCACACCTTGGCTCGTGCTTGAATTCTGTCTCTGGTGCAGAGGACTATAAAGGCAATTGATTTTCTGTGT
>JAOVVF010000025.1:22059232-22073514 GCA_028565595.1 Duopalatinus emarginatus
ACACTAACACAATGACAGAAGATTATGCGCATGTCTTTATATCATCCCGACACACATAAAGTCTCATCCCGGTCGTTAGCAAAGATTAGCATCGGCTAGCAATCCGCGGTCTCTGTAGCAGCAGACGGCTTATTTACCAGCTTTGGAGATGTCACCGGACAGCCTGTGGGAATCCTGCTGTTTCTCCGTTATCGTTATAACTCAGTTTGATTAATAATAATTCAATTATTTGGTAAATATCTTATAAGCAGTCTCGCGCTTATGACCTACTTTTAGCACGCAGACGTAAACAATACGGCACAGAGCCCCGCCCATTCTAGACAATGCCTGACAGCCAATCAACGGGTAGTGGGCGGGACTTATTTTCTAGCCCATCCTTTTATTGGCTACATTGTTGTCATTTCAATCAATGTTGTAATTTAATGCCCTTCTAAAGGCCTATCTGTACAGATTAGTTAATAATTAAACAGTTTTAATGCTGAATTGGTACTATATTTTATTTTCCTATATTAATAACATGGACACCTGACCATCACTCTCTCATCGACCACTGTGCTTGGGGGCAGCCGTGGCCTAGTGGTTAGGAAACCGGTTGTGGGTTTGATCCCCGCCCAGGGCAAAACACGACTAAGGTGCCCTTGAGCACGGCACCTAACTCCCCCAACTGCTCCTCGGGCGCTGTGGCTTGGGGCTCTGGGCAAGTGTGTTCACTGCCCCCTAGTGTTCACAGGTGTGTGCGTGTGTTACACTGCACGGATGGGTTAAATGCAGAGGTCACATTCCTCTCTGTGCAAGCACAGTAGGCAAATAGTTTACTTTCATCTTGCACACACATAAATTTGACCTCCCCATTAAACCGATTTAACACATACTAGAGGGTGGTGAACACACATACCCGGCGCGGTGGGCAACCCTGTCCACGGCACCCATGGGGGGCAGTTAATGGTTATCCAGCAAACACAATGCTGTGACGACGTCTACTTTCTTATAACGTTGCTACAACGTTGTCAAAAGGTAGTGATATTTACATGGTTGTCACACCGTCATTATTAAGTAACGTTACCATGTGTTCCATGCATAACATATTTAGTATTTTTCCCAGGCAGAAAGTCGCCTTACGTTCAACAACATGGCTTTGACTGGTTTTCTATTCCGTATTTAGTTTCCCAGTACACATGCTATTACAGCAATTTTGTATTTCTGCTATTTCATTTTCATTTTCGTAATTCCTGCTTAAACGAATGACAGTTTCTACCATTCTCTGTCTGCAGGAAAAATAATCAAGCACTCCTAGTAAGTACCAAACCTTTAATCCATTACATTTCAACGTTTTAACAACACAGAGAGCACCAAGTTAGACAACATTGTGGGCACCAAAATAATACTGTGTCACAGCGTAACCATGTTTGCCAGCTAACGTCCTGTCAGTCACGTCTTGTCTTTGTGGGAATTGAACCAAGGACCTTTCGATCACAAGCCTACAGCTGCCCCTGTTGGAAACAATGTCTTTGTATGCTGTAGGATTACAGTTTCTTTTCACTGGAACTATGGGGCTCAGACATGCTCCAGCATGACAATGCCCGTCTAGATATGGATATATGATTTGCTACCAACAGTTCCCTGAGCCTTCTCCCCCAACATAGTAATGCTATAATAGTAATGTGGCTAAAAGGGCAAAATATAAAGAAAAGACTTTCCAGAAGTATGAAATGATCATAACGGCAAAATGAAAAATTATGGAATAAAAAAAATATTAATATAATTGTGACTGTCAAGTGTCCATTAACTTTCGGGTCTAGATAAAGTGTATCTGATTCTAGTGTTAATTTAACATACCAGTACATAATGAAATTCTATAAGAATCTTGGCTCATTAGGAACTGGAGCTCAGATGTAAAGAGATCTGCCCTGCCTTGTAAGAGGAGTATAATGCGTGATACATGATCTTGTATGGCTTGTTTAGCACCTACATTGTGCTCTAGGAGGCTTTCTGGTTCACCTACACATATCATTTCATCTTCATGTATGGATCTTCTTGCACATTCAGATAATTCTGCACTATATTGCCTGCCACTTGTCCTGTAGCATAAATGTCATACACTGATGCGAAGATTAAGTACTTATCCGGTGCCTGTATATAATTTCAGATATATATTTCAAGAATGAAAGCAAAATTATTGGCTAATAGTATAATTAAATGTAAAGCTAAAAAAGTTTTAAAAAACAGGACGGTGTCTAAGGCAGAGATTCCCAGCCCTTGGAGATCCCAGATCTTGGAGTACCCCCTGTCTTACATTTGAATGTTTTCTATGCTTTAACACACTTGCTCTGTCTAATTGGCCAATTACCATCTCTTTCTGAGTTAAAGTGGGCGTGCTAGGGCAGAGAAACCTCCCAAAAAAACATAACATAACAGGAACAGGACTGGGAACCTGTGGGCTTGGGCATACGTGCATAGAGATAGAGATGCCTGCAGACATTTAACTTGTCCTTGAATTGTAGTAATAGTAAGACAGTTAAAACTTTGCACTACTGATCAGACGTTTGATGGGAATTGATGATTAAAGTTCAAACCCCAACACTGCCAAAATGCCCATAATGTGTCCTTACCCTCAACTGCTCGAATGTATAAATGAGATATGTAAGGATCTGAAAAATGCCATAAATGTAAATACACTCACTTATTGTATCTTATAATCTAGAGCAGCGGTTCTCAAATTGGGGGCCGCAATGGGGCACAGAAAGGGTGCAGAAAAGCATTAGAGATTTTTTTTAATTTTTTTTATCATGTCCATTTAGCATTTATTTGGACATAACTTGAACCAAGAGCCATGATTTAAAAAAATACTTGTTTTTAAAATAATTATAATAAAAAAAATCTCACAATCACAATCACTGTCATCCATGATGACTTGGCAGGTTGTCTATCCTTAGAACAGCACTACACTGCTAGAAGCTTTAGGCAAGTCTGGAATTTTTGTGATGATATCCAGCAAAATGGACAAGTTTCACAGTGGTACTTACCATCCACAACGGGGGGCCCTTAAAAAAATGAGAACTGCTGATCTAGAGGTTCTGGACTTTGTGACAATTTATAATTTAGAGGTTCTGGACTCCCTGACAACTACATTGGTTTCACATCTCCACTGCATTTTGCACATATGGACCCCTGCACAAAAAAAAAATTCTGCCACCCATATTTGTACAATTTTACTTTTGTAAATATTCTCCAAATACTTAAAAAAATTCTGATTATTCCTAAATGTGTATTTATATTTCTATTTTCATAACTATATTTTACTTTATTCTATTCTATATTGTTTTCATTTTATTCTATTTATTTTATAGTATTTGTATTGTATTTCTGTAGTTACTCTTATGGACAGTCAAAAGCAGTTTGTACCATGTATCACTGTGTATGTGACAAATAACACTTTGAATCCTGAATCTAAGAAAAGCTTAGATTTGCCCCCCCCTTACTCCAGTTGTCATATTCCATGGTATGGGTAATAAAATGCTGTGGGGGTATTCAGTGCTCTGTGCAGCCAGTTTGAGTTCCTTCACTTACGTGTGGCATCTTTTAATGGACTTGTCATGCCGGGACAGGTTTGGGTCCCATAAAAAAAATTGGGTGTGATAAACTGTTGGCAATATAGCTAAACATCAAGATGCATTGAGAATGTTCTGGCAGCTCCTTACAATAACACCTTACTAAGATACATTGTGTTGTTCTTCTATTGCTTTCGATTTCACTTGTGTAAACCATGTCTTTGAATAAATGCCACAAAGGACAAATATGAAACTGTAATAGGGAAGAGAAAAACTCTGAAGACTCAAACTGGAGTTTTGAATGGCTAAACTAATGGATAAGAGGTGATAAATAATAAGTAATGGTGTTATTGTGAGAAACTTACAGTAAACATTTGAAATATAAGATGAACACAGCCTTCCTCTTTGCTGATTTACTGTCACTAAGCCAGGAACAAAGCTGCAGTATAGTGTAATAATATAGTGGAGAACCACTAAACCTCTGACAGATGGTAATCTATGTACTAATCTCTCATCCAGAACATTTGGCACACTCGCTCTCCCCCTTTTGTCTGACCTGACAGTCTCACGCTTTTATGAGATAGGTAGGACGTATGTACAGAAATCAATAAGTATATAATAAAAGGAAACATAATGCTTACTGTTGTGTATTCACCTGTATTAATCATACCTTTAGAGTTATACAATACATTTTACTTTTTACATTGTTCAAATATATCTGAGTAGTAACTAAAAAAGTAGTACATGAAGGTGTGCAAGCAGTAAAAACAGATAAAAACCAGACACGGAAGTAAGTTGAGGAAGTTTTATTTGGAAACAGGACGGGCCCGGCTGGTGTGTGCCCATCAATGCAACCAGAAACAGTAGTAGCTACAGGTATAACGCTATGCGTTTTCCAAAGAATGTCACCTTAGAATTAAAACACATTCACACAAACACATGCGTGCACACGCTCACAGACGGCACGCTCTGTAAACTTCCACACCGATAACTTTGATACAGACAACAAAATTTGCATGGTAACTGATGATTACATCCAGAGGAACTCCAAGCACAAATTACCCACAGTGCAATTCACCTACCTATACAGATATATACTTCTGATACATGTATTTATATATAGAGATCACTGGGATTTCAATAAAGACTTTCAGTTAAACAATTTCATGAACATTTCAAAATCTTTCATAAATAATCAGTGAAAAATGCATTTTTTTACAGTTAAGTCCTTAATATCAGCATTATTCAGCAAATGGTCCCGAAAAAAGAAAGGAAAAACCTGGATGATTTGTTCTTCAAGAGGAGAAAATAAAACACAAACAAACAAGTGAAGCAATGGGGTGAGGGCAGCTATCTAAACACCAACAAGACAAGATCACAAGCTACACAGCGCATTTACAAGGAGACGCACGTCAGGCTACTATAATACACACAGAGAGCAGAGCTCTCTCATACATTTAGTTGCCCACCAAGCACAAACACTCACGCACACACATACATACACACACACACATACACACAAACACACTCCCCCTCTCTTCTGTTCATGTGGTGTAGTTACTCAATGTGTTTCATTAAGTGGATGTTAGAGTTGCGTGTGTTTGTAGTGGGTGGGTGTTTATCAGTATAATTATAATAATTATTATTATTAACGCTGTTTACTTGGTGGAGAGAATAAGGGCAACAATAAGCCCATAGAGCCCCAGCACTTCAGCAAAGATCAGAATAAGAATCATGCCAACGAACAGACGGGGCTGCTGGGCCGTGCCTCGAACTCCTGCATCTCCAACAATCCCGATGGCGAAGCCAGCAGCAAGGCCGCTCAAACCCACACTCAGTCCAGCACCGAGGTGAAGAAAACTCCTGAACAGAGATAGAGGAAAAAATCCAACTTGCTTAGGTATAAACACAATAAAAAAAGAAATCCCCAGCACAACATGAAAATAAAATATTGTACATAAAACATCATACAAAGCACATGCATGTCCTGATACATAGACATTTGTGTAACATCTGAAAATCAAAATGAGACTTAATTTACTAGAATTTATTCATATTTTGCATTTTTTCCCCAACTCGATTTTCACTCTTATTTAATCCTGTTCAATTCCCACCCATAAGACATCTCTCTTCATCATGCAACAGCCACCACTCAGGGAGGGTGAAGACTATCACATGATTACTAGCCTGAGTCATGTGCAGCCAGTGCGACTTTTCGAACTGCTTGCTCATGCAGCATCAGGGGGCGGTGTAACGCACTCAGAGGAAAGCGCTCCCGCCCACTTCTGTATAATTGAGCTCGCAGATGGTCATGATTGGCTGGTGTCGACTGACAGGGGGCTGTCCTAGAGAGCATAGCCAATTCTGCTACATGATTCTGCTACGTGATGGCTACATCACCCAGAATTCAAAACTCGTTACCTGACTGACTGGAAATTGACATTTTGAAAAATGGCTTTACTGGGACACAGACAAACGGCAGGAAAAAGAGAGATGTGCACTACCTCAGTCAAGCCAAGTTAGATTAGTGATTAACTTCAGCTAATAAAGACCCATAAAACCTGTCAATCAATTTTTGTCTTTGGGTATAACATGCACTCGGTTGTGCTGGCCGCTAGCCTTTTAAGACTGGAGCCGTTCAAAACCAAAATGAGACATCAACTGTATCTTAGTCATCTAGTCAGCCTGCCACACCCTAGAAATACCCAAAAAATTTTTGGTTCTTAAACAAAAAAACACACACATATTGAAACAATACCTTGTCAATGACTACAATACTAAAAGGACTCCTATGATTAACAGAACATGTGATCAATCAAAATTCTACCATCAGCATAAAAACAGACCATAAAAAAATAAGAACATAAAGATGTGTACGGCTCACTTGTAAAGCGGGACAGACTCTGAAATGTTATTGGCGATGAGCACGGCCACCACCAAGCCGTAGATGGCGATGATACCCGCCATGACCACAGGGATGATGGACTTCATGATCAGCTCCGGCCTCATCACCGACATGGCAGCGATGCCTGTGCCGCTCTTGGCTGTGCCGTAAGCGGCACCGAGCGCTGTAGACGGAGAATGCATAAAAAGATTAGAAAAGCGGTGCGAGCCATCAGGCGACGAGACAGAAACAGTAACGGATGTGGTGGAGGTCACACCTTTAAAATACACGTCATGTCCGAGAGAGAGTTTTCTTGCAGAACCTGACTAACAGACATGATCCCTACATCTCCAAGCTTGATTATTATTAGTGTTACTAATTTTACACAGACACTAGTGTTACACAGAGCTCTACGTGTTAAAGCGGTAAGAAACCAAGGTCAGGAGAGGAAGTAATGAGTGAGGCAGAGGGGGATCTCTCTCTTTTTCTTTCTTTTTTTTTTTTTTTTTGCACCAATGATCACGTGACACAACTGGGCACTTCCTCCTGGTACAGGAAGTTCAAACCGGCCGTTAAATGAATCACTGGATAACAAGGGCAAGATATAAAGCAATGATTGAGCTCTCGGTCTCTTTGTCTTGGTGGGGGGGTTAAAATAGGTATACTCTGATTGTTGTTTAGTCAGATGACTTGTACGTGCAGGACTGCTTCAGTTATATAATGACGTGCTATAAACAGTATTGTGACATAATAAAAAAATGGCGCATTGGACATTAAGTGCACCTGCCTGGGGGTCAATCAGCTAATTAGCTAGAGAATGAACCACATTATTATTATTATTATTACTATTATTAACAACAACCAGAAATACTTCTCATATTTTAGTATATTAACAGGATTATGGTGCAGGTTTGAGGATGGTTCAATTAAAATGTCCTCTAAAACGGAAGTTAATGTAACTATGGCAACACATATAGGGTCAGATCTATGTTTATGGGATATAAAGAGATCAATACGCTTTTTACTGATGCATATTAGGTATTTTTAGTATTTTTTTTAAAAACCTCCAACCTAAATAAATAATTTAAAGGCATCTACGTCAACCAGGACGTCATGTGCCGTGATGGAAACCTTCCCTCTGCCTCCCTTCCCCCATACCGAGCCGCATCACTGCCCCAGCACCTTGACACGAATAGTATTTAGGTTTTTAAACGATTTAAATAAAACACAAGGCAGCATTCAACTGCAAAACCCGTGCCCACGTCTGAGGTGAAGGTCGCGAAACGCGGCGTCTCTTACCGCTGAAGACCATCGCTGCTGAGGCGCCCATCACCGCGAAGAAGGGGGAATACTCAGGGTTCTCGGCGGACATCCTTCTTCAGGACACAAAACAGACCAGACACGGAGAAAAGAAACCGAGCCGAAATGTCCTCAGGTCTGAGTCTGAGCGTTCAGGATTGACCCTGTCAGAGTGTCAAACGGCTCGGAGAGTCTAACAGCGGAGTCACGAATTCCACAGAAAGCGCAGATCACCGGCGGAGAGGAAGAAAATGGCGATCTGGAGGCAGTCACATGACCGAGCATGAGTGAATCAACCATTTCCGCTTTTTTAGGGGGCGGTCCAAAAACCGCGCAATGTATTTTCCAGGATTGTGCAGTGATTCATATGGGATGCGTAAAGAACATTTATTAAACGAATTATATTATAATATAACAAAGCATAACATACTAAGATTGTTTGGACTTTTAAGGTTTGTAATCATTACACACGTGTCACCCCTCTTTTCCGTGATATTTTAGTACGACCCATTGCAGACTTGTCTGGGATGTGTGAACAGAGGAGACTGGAAAATGCTGCGTTTTTCATTTTTTGCCAAACCTTTAAGGCCACAATACGAGTTTCAGCTCTGCATAAACCACACCGTGTTTATAATTAATATCATTATTAAATTTACAAATCTATATTTTAATGACATTCGCAAAAACAAGCTGTTAATACACAGCCAGTCGACCTGAGAGGTGTGATATTCCCCCTCAGAGCCTCATAAATTAACTATGTTCATATGTTCTTATATGGTCCTAACTATGTTGCTCTGGAATATAATACATATAAATCATACAGTAACAGGACATTTAAAATAAGGCCATGATATACTGTCACACATGTCACTTGTATAGGAAGTGAGCAGTGAGTAGTGGTCATGTGCTTAGTCTCATGACTTCTCATGGAACTTCAGACTCCAGAAAGAGGGAAGCTCCCCCCCCCCCCATTGTGTCATAAACACACACACACACACACACACACACACACACACCAGACATAAAGACATAATATGTTAATATAAAGCTAAATAATGCTAAGCCTAAACCTAACCCTAACCATAATCATAGCACACACACACACACACACACACACACACACACTTTCATACATGAGTGTAGAAATGCCACTCTGGTGTAAACCAAACTTAAGAGCAAGGATGAACAGTTAGACTTATTTTACTGGCATGAGCTAAATCTATAAAGCATCTATCAGTAATCTATCTATTCAGTAAGTGTAAAGTATAATGCAGACACACACACACACACACACACACACACACAGAGAAAGAGAGAGAGAGAGAGAGAGCTGTATCGGTGTATTTAATATTGTGTGTGATTTGGGGGACAGGCTAAAAACACCCAAAATTTGGGAAAATGAGGATGCCACAAACACACACACACACACACACACACACACACACACACACACACACACACACACACACTTTCATACATGAGTGTAGAAATGCCACTCTGGTGTAAACCAATCTTAAGAGCAAGGATGACCAGTTACACTTATTTTCCTGGCATGAGACTGAAGCATCTATAAATTCAGTAAGTGTAAAGTATAATGCAGACACACGCACACACACACACACACACACACGCACACACACACACACACACACTCTCACTCAGTATGTGTGTATACATAGTTAAGCAAGAGATGTTGTAACTGAATCTTTACAGAATTGTGCAATAGAGGTTATTTCATTCACACAACCAAGTTCAATCCCCACCAATGCTTAAAACCAAACTGCTTACTCGTACATTTTTCCTACCTTTTTTCCCCTGTCTTTATTTCAGCAACCCTGTAGTTCAGTTTCAGTTAAAACTAACATTGTTGTATTTTCATGTAAAATATTCCTCATATTATTTTAATATAAATCTCATAAAAGGATATATACTATATTAATTTAACAATGCTTTATCCCTGTTGGGGTGTTTGCGAATTCTGAGCCTATTCCTGGAACTAGTCAAGTCAAGTGGTTTTTATTGTCATTTCAACCATATACAGTGGTGTACAGTAGCTACTGTAGTACGCAGTAGCATGTGCAATGACACAAGTGAATTTACAAAACTATGAGCATGAGGCACAAATACAGGCACAATTGCAGAGCACAGTGTGCACACACCTGGACACTAATCCAATCCGCCTATCAGCAAGCTTTTGGAAGGAAACTGAAGAAATTCTGGAGCTGTGTGGTGACAATGGTGACCTTTGTGCCACTGTACTTCCCTTTTGTAGATTTTAAAGGTTTTGTTTTCACTTACACAGAATTCACTAAGAATTTCCTAACTGCTTGTTTAATTAATTAATTAACTGATTAATTAACTGACTGATAATTAATTGATTTCCGCACTGACGAGATGAGACTGAAGTACCCTTCAGCAAGGCACCTAACCCCCAACTGGATGGTGATGCCTAGGACTTTGGGCACTACCCCTGGTGTGTGTGTTCACTAGTGTGGGTTTAAGCACAGTGGTCAATGAGTCACTTCCCCTCACTTCGTTAAGTTCTTGGCCAAAAAGAAGTATCCCTGGGAATACTTAGCAAACTGACATTGGTCCAGTCCAACCTTTGAAACCACCTTGTAAACCTTAACCCAGCATTGTACAAGAAGATCCAACAAAGCCATATATGAACATAGATTTTGTACAAGTTCAGATTTAGTCTACCTGCAACACTCCACAGCAGTAAACTATTTACAGCTGCAGTTCATATTACTACCAGTAGATGTCGCTGCTCATTTAAAAAAAATAACCCACAGGATTCCTCCCTCTACTGTTCCTACGTGGCAGAGCTGAACACTAAACCTTTTCCTGCTGTGGTTGACAAGCTAGAATCCTTTCACCATATGATTCCCTCTAATATCTTTAATATATGTGATTTACATGCTAGTAATTATTATTATTCTCAGGTTGGTCTCTTACATCTAATCAAAACTTACAGTGTCACAGGGGGCACCCGGATTTGAACCGGGGACCTCTTGATCTGCAGTCAAATGCTCTACCACTGAGCTATACCCCCTGACATAGCTGTTCTTTATTTCTGCTATCCACAAGTGTCACCTTGTGAGCTCTCCACATGGTTCTGGGCAGAACACATTTCAAAAATTATGTTTTTAACAAAAAGTTAATACAGAGACAATCAAATTTAACAACGCATGTCATATGTACACTGAAATGCCAGACAAACTGGTTATACACCAGTCTAATACGTGATAGGTCCCCTACAGGACATTGACTTCACAAGCTTGGAGATATATTCTGTAAGCAATGAACACCATACTTCCTGCAGAATGGTCCACAATTATGCAGTATTCCGAGGTGTAGGATTCCTGCCTTCCACAGCCTACTGCATGGCATCTCAGATGTGTTTAATAATGTTGAGATCCGGTGACCTAGGTGGGAATGGCAAAACCCCAAACCCCAAACTGAGATGAGTGTCTCTAGACATGTTTGATGAAGCACTGTCCTGATGAAGGGGGCCAAACCCATTAGAATGAATGCAGGACATGAACCGGTGTAACTCGTCAGAAAGGAGGCACACATAGACGTTCACCTGTTAGATATGGTTTAGGTGTACCAGGGGTCCCAGGGAATGCCAGCTAAACAAACCCTATATCATTATAGAGCCACCACCAGTTTTTTTTTTAATGTCTATACCAGTTTTACTGGTAGTCAGAACACAATGCATATGTACATACACACTTATTCACGTCTACTGGCATGTTTTTGGTTGGTGGAAGGAAACCAGTGAACCCAGACATGGTCATGAACAGAACATAGGTATTTTATATGTGGGCTAGTCAATCATAAAACCGTAAAAAAGTGTTGTTTTTCTTTAAAATGTCACAAAGTGTATCATTTTTGTATAAATCATCTTAATTTCAGTGTATAGTGTAATAATTTCAAGTATAAGTGTTTCACCACTTATATCTGGATGAATATGTGGATTCATATCACACTTTAGTGAGTCTAACTAAAGGAGAATGGTGTAGAGAAAACAAAGCAGTAAAATTGCATGGTCATCAAGTGTCTTGCATAGTACAAAGTTTCTTCATAATACCTTCTGTGTGAGGAGAGCATTATAAATACTTTGGAAATGCACACTTCAGGAGAGCTGGACTACAGCAGAGATTGACGGTTGGTGGATAACTCAGCTGTTAAACCTGACCGAGAATTAAATGAGGGTGATTTGAGCAAAGAAACATAATATTTATGAATGCGATGGCAATGCATGTCATATAAATAAGCACATAGTGTTCTTAGATTACTATTAAGGTCATATAGGCACGAAAGCTGGTCAGGAGTTTGGAACAAAGGAGTTTAGGTCATGTGACATACAACATCCAGCTTCATAACTGTTCTGAAAATCTGTCAGGGGGCGGGGTCACATTTTTTAGGCCCTGTGATTTTAAAAGACAACCAGTAAAGGTGCTATTCAGTACTAAGGTCAAATACCTGAAGCCATATAACGTAGCAATGACACACTGTTGTACACATAGCTTGACTGCATAATTTTTGATAGTGGGGTACTGCATTCCCCCCCACCTCCCTTATTTTTGTGGGAAGGCGGTGACATGGTTAAGCTCTGGGTTACTTATCAGAAGCCCCAGCACCATTAAGCTGCCACTGAAGTGAATTAAAAGTAAAGTATTTGCCCATCCAAGCAGTGAAGCACACACATAAGTGAACATTAGGTGGCAGTGAAAACACTTGCCTAAAGCAGAGGTCAGCCCCAAACCCCAGCACCCAGGAAGCAGTTGGGGCTTAGGTGCTTTGCTCAGAGCATTTCAGTCATGTTTTGACCATCGCAGGGATCAAACTAAGACCAGTTCTCTAACCACAAGGTCGTGGCTGCTGCCAGTTTCCCACTGTTGGGCCTTCAAGCCAGGACCTTAACCCTTTTTGCTCCAGACATTTTAATAATCTGGCATATGCGAAGAAAAGAATTTCACAGTGCTGTCATGTCTGTGTTTATTACCAATTATTACCACTAGATGTCCTGGTAACTCCAGATATTCACAACTACACACACACACACACACACACACACACACACACACACACACACACTAATGATTGGCTCTGTTATTAAGCTCTAGTGGTAGTATTAGATGCTTGCAAGTAAATTTTATTAAATTGTTTACATCTACAGTTATAATCCTAAATAATGCCATAAATAGGGTTAAATTATTTAAATTATATCTAAAGACTATTTATATACTTTTAGAGGATGTATACAACATAGGTTATTATTCCTGTGTTTTTCTGTAGTTTCTTGTAGTGCAGCAGTGATAACCTACGTAAAACATCAGGATTGCTACAGAAAAAGATAACAGCTATTAGGACCAGTCTGCATCCTGACTGGCTAACCAAATTCAATTGGTATCTATTAGATGTTAAGCACATGTGACATTTGACCAGGACGTCAGGTATCCACTTCCTCCTCATTTTTACCTTAACCCATGATTTTATATATGACTAACTTATAATTAGTACATTATAATTTTCTACAGATTTCAAGCTTGGAATATTTTGTTGCTTCTACTTACCCAAAAGGTCTGTGAGTAGATGGTGGACATGTGTTGTCTTATTAAATAATATAAAAAGAGAATATTTTACTTTTTTCATTGCCATTTTATTTCAAATAACACAGTTATTATCCTGTGGAAGAATAAAGGTTCATCGGAGTGCATATCACATGTCTAGTAACATTTTCAACCAAAGTGAATCAAACATAGCCTCAAGACCATCTACTGTATAGTAAATATAATCTCTCTATTTCTTTATCCTTTGTCTAACTTAAACAAATTCTTCTCAACTAAGTAATGTGGCCCATTGCAGAGTTACAATGTTTCAAAGTAAAAGCTATATATCATTGTCATCCGCTTTAAATAAGTAGGACAGAATGATCGTCTGGCACTGTGATGGTGTTTGGGATGTTGATGATGAGACCACCAATACGGAAAGAAGGGGTGTAAAGTGTGTGAATGTGCTGAGCTGTCATTTTTCATAACGGTGTTCCTCATGCTGCAGCTTCAGTTGATAAACCAGTTTCCCTTCTCTGTCCTGTGGCCACATGCCATCATCCAAGTTTTCCCCTGAAACCGTAACAACAAGAAGTCTTATTATTGAAGCACAGTTATATCACACAATATAACACAATACACTCACTGTTCACTGGACATTGTAAATATTATATCATATTTAACCATTCTACATATTTATTCGGTATTCAGTTAAGTGTTAATCCATTGTACATATTTATTCTGTATCTACCCTTACTATTATTTATTTATTTATTTATTTATTTTATCCATATACCCTTATTTATTGCATTATTTATTACTCGGTGAAAATTGCACAATGCTCAATTTCAATTTCTTTTCATATTTGCACTCAGATATTGCACATTACTTTTTCATATCTGCACAGTTTTTCTATTTGCACAGTTTTTACATTTGCACAGTTTTTACATTTGCACTTTTGCACTCTGCACATTGCTACTATTTGCACTT
>JAOVVF010000025.1:22097683-22110495 GCA_028565595.1 Duopalatinus emarginatus
AGATAAAAAATATATATATATATATATATATATATATATATATATATATACACACACACACACACACACACACACTTTAAGAAATTCGTCTGTAGTTCACATCTCACTCTCATCTGTAGTACAGCTGAAGTAATAATTCACTGCTGCTGTATTTTCTGTGGTGTGCTTCCACCTTTTGATCTACAAGACTGTCTGCTGATTTAATTTTTATAATAGGGAAAATTATCCAAAGAGGGTAAGGGCTCAAATATTACTAGCTATAAAAACAAGTAAAATGTTTTTAATGTTCCATACAATTATGTTAACCACTGGTAAACTATGGGTCAGTGAACCCCTCCGATTAAGCATGTGATAGAAAGACCTTTGACTAAATCGCAGTTAAAGGTCATTTGCAAAAGGTCACTATCTGTCCAATACAGTTTCTTTATTTTGGTTGAAAAGTTATTAACATTTCCAATAATCAGAGGGATGTTCAAAGAGGCTTAGGAGCCTCTAGTGTTTGTTGAAAATTATTTATTCAGAAAACCTTTGCATTATTTAACCTTTGTAACAGTATACTATAGAGCAAAGTTTTCTGCAAGCTTGCCAAAATACACCAGAGAATCACTTACAGGGTAGAGTGGTGTCCATGGTAAAATTTTGATCCTTTTATATCTCCCCTGAGATTACTTACAAATAATGTTCAGTTTTAAGCAGTCAAGTCAAAAAATGAGCTTAAGAATGTTTTACTTGCAAAATATTATTGCAACTGACCCGACTCCCTCTTACATTTAAAACCCAGCCGTTTTAATACAACAACATGATTTTATAACATCTTTCAATTAAAAAAAGAACAAGTCACACACCTTTAAAATCATGACTTGAGCAAGCTGACACAAAATAACCTATATGTAGAGTGTTATAAGTCCCTTCACTGCAAAACAGCCAACAAAGGCAAAAACCCTGTCTGGCAAAGCACTGTGACCCCAACTTTTAGCAGATTAGATTACAATATGCTCAGAGCTTTTGAAATTGTAGATGTTTCATCAAGAATATATTTATAATTAACTGTGTGACTCAGGAAGCTTCTAGTATTGCATTTGCTGTTTCACAATGTCTGTCACACATGAACTGTCTAATTTAAATGTGGGTTAGTTTGCATGATCAAATGTTGCGTTTTTAAAACAAACAGATATTAAACATGCAAAATCCCATAACCTTGTGAACTTACACTGTTATGTCCACATGCACACTACATGTAGAGTAAATTCTTCCTTCTTCTCCCCACCCTTTTACTTATAGCACTTGAGACCCTATATTTAGCTTTATAATAGCACAGTTTAGTCTTGTACAGCATGAGGCTATAATTAAAACTGCTCTTTTAGACATATATCAATTGTCAGTGTATGATATAGCAAATAAATTATCAAATTTTAAAAACAAGATTTTATGTAGGCTCCATACAGTAATAATTGCTGTTAAAATATTGTAGTACTGTATGCATTTAAGTCTGATAAGCTTCTTGTTAAAGATGAAATAGACATGCAACAGGGCTGCTATACGATAGGGGCATTAAAACTTTCCTGAATGGCAGATGAAGTGACAGAAGTGTTTGAGATGGTTAAACTGTCCAACAGACCTGCATATGGTTCTTTTCAGACGTCCAGAAGTATGAGATGAACCACATGATTGTCATTTAAGCCACGTTTTAGCTACATAAATAAAATAAATGGCATGCTGGCCATGAACACTGGAATTCTGACTAATTCCCTTTAGGTAATTTCCACCTGTTTTATTCATTTTGACAACATGAACACAATACATGATTCCCTATCTGCTACAGTGTGGCCTGTATACTATACACAGCAATAACAATAACACACTACAATGAATAAACTAGCACAGAAATATAATACAACACATTTTTAAAGACAAAAAATATACATTCACAATTTAACGGTGTTAGTGGGGACTGGATAAGAAACTGTATTAAAAACTTTTGTGTTTTGCTCCCCAACCAGTGTTATTCTTGTTTGTGAGTATATAATCGCTTACACCTTCTACATCACCAGTACATAATCTTATTTTAAAGGCTTTTTTTTCCTCTTTTAAAAAGCACTTGCATCTTAGGAGGTCCCCATAGTCATGATTATTCTGGCCAAATCCATTCTGTCAGAAAGCAATCGATTTTTAAAGTCCATTACACACATCACCTGAGGTCTTAGGTGTATGTAAAAAAGAAAAAGAAAAAGAAAAAAAAAAGAAAATTACTTCAGCAGAAAAGTTCATTCATTTGGATAAGAATTAAAAAGGGTTCTAACTACAATGATTAAACAAACAACTAAACAAACTTCAAATGGATCTCTTCTCCTTCTCCTTCTCCTTAAAAAAATCATAACATATATGACAAGCAGAAACAAAACCCCACTGAACTAGAGGTTGCTTAAATATTACATTACACCATCTGCATGCTGGCAGTCTTTAATCGTCAGTCACTCATTCTCTTGCTCCTTCACTATCATAGTTCGCCTGGAGCCCACCTGGAATCATTAGCCACAGGGCAGGAATACCCTCGAAACTCACACCTGGGGCAATTTAACACATCCAATTTGCCTACCGTGTTTCTCAGGAGAAAACCGGACCACCTTGCGATAAAACCACATGGACACTGTACACCTTTTAGGATCTTCTGCTTTTGCTTAACAGAGCATTGCTGAGTTTTTGATCTTGTAAGACAAGACTTGGTTATCTAGTCGACTGAATTACACACAGCTACCAAAAGGGCAGCCGTAGGCTTGTGGTCAAGAAACCACCCTTTCTGATTTCCGCACCAACAAGACACAACTAAACCACCCTTCAGCAAGCCTTCAACTGCTCCCAGGGAGCTATGGACAGGGTTACCCATCGCTCTGGGCATGTGTTTTCACTACGCCCCGTAGTGTGTGTGTTTCACTGCACAGATGGGTTAAATGCGGAGGTCAAATTCCTCTGAGTCAATTCATTTGACTATTTGAAGCCATGTCATTTGACTACAGGTATATTTTTCCTCCTAGACAGTCAAAATATTACAATGGTCTACTACTAAGCCGGCTTTTCCTTAATGCCCCAGATGTGTTTGCATATACAACAAAATTGTAAAGATTACTAAAAAAATAAATAAAAAATACAAGAGGACATAACTAATCAGGGGTGATGGTGATTTAGCTCTTGTAGACTGTGAGTACTACAGGCGTACAACAGGAAACGACATGAGGGCAGAGAAGGGTGTCGAAATCACCACAATCATATAAAAGATGATAACTTGTTGAAGCATCACCAGTGCAGAGGACTTCCGTTTTGTATTGAACTGAACTGCAGGGTCTGTGTGACACGTCAGATTCCTCCTCTGCTTCACAGCACAACGGAGGAGGCCGTGCTCTCTCTTTCTCTCTCTCTCTCTCTCACACACACACACACACACACACACACACACACACACACATCCTCTGTCTAGCGAATTTCTAGCATATCACTGGCTTTACTTTTCAAAAAGGTTACACATGCATTCAGATAATACCAAATGAGCCAGCTCAGCGTTAAAGGTCAGCAGTTTAGAACGTGTCGCTAAGGTAGCTAGCGTTAGCAACCGTCGTTCACACGGCGACCATAACAAGCGACTTAGCGTTAGCTACCTAGCTAACCTAGCTAACTACCTGCTTTCGCTTCCGTTCCAACCTAAATGAAGTAAAAACCCACAGGTATTAGTAGAAACGCTATTCATTAACACATAAAGATGAAAATACGGCGTATTCGTGCTGGGAGTATAGTTAGCTAAGTACATGTTGTTAGCTTACCTTGTCAAGACAATTCACTTTTTCCGTTGGATACACGACTCGGTTACATCTACTACACAGCGGATTCATTTTCGAACACTCCCCGAAACGACAGATGAATAAAAAACAAAAGATCAGATCCGAGTTAATTACTTGGTTGTTATAGGCGTGAGATTCAGGCAGGTATGTGATTATGAGCTAGTAAAGATCCAGTGTTGCAGGCGGCGGCGGCTTGTGATGTTTTGCACCGCTGTCTGTCACCCAACGAGCAGACGCGCGCGGAAGCGCGGGCACGACAGCGCTCTATCCTGCGCTCCGCGTCCCCGCGCGTAGACGACACGACGCGGGGGCGCGCTATACATGTGTATTAAAAAAGTATAAAAGTATAAATGTGTATGTATAATAAAAAAGTTGTCTGTATGATGTTTTTTTTTTTTTTTTGAAAATCTTAGCACGATCCTAATCAAATGTATGAATAATGTCTGAAGTGATTTTTGTTTAAATCTGACTTTGTATTTGTTTTTTTTCTTGTTTTTTTTTTTTATCTCATTTAGGTAGTTAGGAGTATTTATTATAGCACATCTGGATGAAAAAATAATGATGAACACGTCGGGAACATTGTTTATAAGAGACTTACATGAGACACTTATTATGAAGAGATTATAAATAAATAAATAAAGAAAGAAACAAATAAAGAACAACAAAACTATTATTTACCAGAAAATAAAATATAAGCAAAACTGTAAATTAAACATTTTATAGATGTTTCAAAAGCGTTTTAAAGCATCGGGGGTATAGCTCAGTGGTAGAGCATTTGACTGCAGATCAAGAGGTCCCCGGTTCAAATCCGGGTGCCCCCTCTTTTCCTGATGTATCTTCAATATTAAGTGCTTTGATTTAAAACTTTCGTCAGCGTGGACGTCAACACAATAATATGCAGAACAAATAAGAATCAAGAAGATGTAATGCAAAAAGCAGTCTTATATCCTACAACTGCACCCATACTCTTAGTGAATGTGCTCTACTGGCTTTATTTTGTGTCACAGCACAGGGAAATATTTCTTCACATATCCCACCTTGTTAAGGGACAAAGCGCAGAGTCAGCTAGGATACAGATACAGTTCAGAGCCATGAAGAGCCCAACCCATTGCTGAGGCTTGAACCCCCACCATTCTGATCAGAGCCTCAAACATTGAGCCACTATTTCTTTTGACCACTGTGCCGTGGAATTGATTTGGTTGGTGTGGTACTGTGGTAATACGATTAGCTCCCATGTGCGAGACCTGGGTTTGATCAGGTTTTTGCCAAATGCCATCTCCGCCTTCAACCTATCTATGCAGTGATCCATGTGCACACACATATACATGTGCATGTGCACACACATATACACACTAGTGAACATATACACACTAGTGAACATATACACACTAGGGGGGCCCCTTTGCGCAAGGGCACTTTGGTCAAGTCCTGTCAGTTACATGGATCGAAGCTATGACTATCATTTACATTTATATTTACATTTACGGCATTTGGCAGACGCCCTTATCCAGAGCGACTTACAAGAGTGCTTAGTTAAATTCTTGGAGTATCTGAAACTAGTAAACTAGTATCTGGTTCTTTAATCGTAAGCTTACGACTCTCTCTCCTGTCTTAGTTAACTGAATCTGCCTTTTGGTTTAGATCTATTATAGTATCTGTTCTAATCAGTTAATATATGATATGTTCTATATATAAGGATTTTATATTAAATAGATTTTTTAAAAAGTCATTAGGGAGCTGGAAGTAACTGCTCCCTGGGTGCTGTGGTTTATGGCTGCCCCCTGCTCTGGGAAAGTGTGTGTTCACTGCCACCTAGTGCTCACTAGTATGCGTGTTTCAGTGTACAGATGGGTTTAATGCAGAGGTCACATTTCTATTTGCAAGCACAGTAGACAAATCTTTTACTTCAGTGACTAATATTAAGCTGTTATTTTGTGTAATTCATACTGGTAGCAAGCTAGTGAATACTAGTTATGTATGCAATATTGAAAGCACATGGTACATGGTGATGCCCTGGTAGTAGCAGAAAAACATGACAAAAGTGGAACTAGGTGAAACTGAGACTTCTCATAAAGTGGCATATCACAGCAAGCCTGTCTAGCATTATGATAATCCCTATGACCCACTGGAATAGCCTCTGTTTAGACAATGGAACCCCAGTATTAATGATACATGACAGGTAAGCAGCTGCTCAGAGGACTGGATGGCTGCCATTCTAAATAATATAACAGGGTATGAATTAGGCACAGCAAGGAACACCCTGGTAGCTTAATTTCATTGAAAACTTTTTAATTACTTTTAATGGATTGATGCAGTGACTATATGCCCTATAATATCTGTTATATACTGAGTACTCAAATTATTTTTACCTATAGGTGGAACTCTCCGAAGCACCTCATGCAAGCAGTGCATCACTGGTTCAAGATGACTGCTAAATGATTAAGAGAATAAAGGGAAATAACACCATGGCACCAAGCTAATCTACACTGAAGCAGCCATTAGGACTGACAATGAGTTAATTAGATTTTATATTTACCATACAATCAAATATGAAACTGTGATATACAGTGAAACAGTGTAATGTGTACAGTAATACACAATATCCGGCAGTTACCAGCAGATGGGGACAGTGGACCAGATATTTCAAACAAGGTATCAAATTCATGACTTTGGCCAACCATTCGCATTTGAGAACCCCTGATGACTTTCTGACTTGCTTCAAACAAAGCAGCTGATTGTATGTGAATACTGGGAAAGTCTTTGCTTGGCTTTTGAACCCAGATTATCGGAAAAAAATTCCATTGAGATTTGGGGTTGATGTAGAAGTGATTACATCAGGTAATTTCCCACATGATTACACCACCTCCACCTGCTCAGAATCTTGATGCAAGGCAGTTTGGGTCCACTGTTCATACATTCATACTGTTCATACTGTTGGTGGCAAATCAGTTTTGTGTCACAAACATTGTGTTGCAATGGTATCCAATTATCAAAGGCGCTTTCATTGTGGCATTAGCAGTTCAAATTACTTTCAATCAGCATTTGTGTTAGGGGTTTAGCTCAGTGGTGGAGCATTTGACTCCATTTTAAAGGTCACTGGTTCAAATCCAGGTGCTCTCTCCAGCTGGTTTTAACTTTAATCGATTTAAATTGTACACAACTGCAACATCCACAGAAATAAAGGTTAGCATAAGGGATGTTGTCTCGAACAACTCAGACTGTTGATTCGAGACATTATGGGTCAATGGTGTTCTACACCTGGCACTAAATATGTTTTAGGTCAAAAACATTATTTTGTAGTGGAATCGAGTTTGCACAATGTGAAGTCACTTTCACTGTGGCATAAGTAGTTCAAACAACGTTCACACAGGCGTTAAGGTCGGGGTATAGCTCAGTTATCTGCTGCTCAAATGGTCCTTGGGTTCAAATGGGGGTTCCCCTCTCTAGGTGTTCTCAGTGCAGCTGTAACTTTTGTGTCACAAACAATGTGTTGCAATGGTATCCAATTAGCAAAACATGGAATACAATTCCTGGAATGTAAGTAAATTTCAGGGTGTCATTTCTAGCTGGATTCACTGTATCTTTAAGTACTATGTTGCAATGGTACCCAATTAGCACAGCATGAAATGTAATTAATGTACAGTGTAGCATAAGTAGTTCGATTTAATTTTCAATAATTTTGGTGGTGGGGCTATAGCTCAGTGGTAGTGCAGTGGACTGTAGATTAAGAGGCTCCTGGTTCAAATTAGAATGTGCCCTTTTTAGTTGATGTCACTGTATGTTTAAGTATTGTGTTGCAATGGTATCCAATTAGCATAGAATGGAATGTTCAGTGGAGCATTAGTAGATCAAACTGCTCTGACACAATGATTGTGGTGGGAGTATAGCTCACTTGACTGCAGATGCGGTCCCTTGTTCAAATCTGGGTGCTTCCTCTCTAGCTGGACTCAGTTTATGTTTATGTATTGTGTTGCAGTGGTATCCAATGAACAGTAATGGACGCAGCCTTGCGGGCCCCCAGTGCTCAGCATGGTGGTGCTGGAGGTGTTCCCTGACTGAGGTCTCCCAGTCAGGAAGTCCAGGATTCAGTTACAGAAAAGTGTTCAGGCCCAGTAGGTTCAGCTTTCTGATCCAATGCTGAGGAATGATTGTGTTGAATGCTAAACTGAAGTCTATAAGCATCATTCGAACATAAGTGTCCTTATTGTCCAGGTGGGTGAGTGCCAGGTGAAGTTTGGTGGATATGGCTTCGAGCAGTTAGAAAAACTGCAGAGGGTCTAGTGAAGGAGGCAGCAGGGTCTTGATCTGCCTCATGACAAGCCTCTTGAAGCACCTCATGATGATGGGTATGAGTGCAATGGAAGACTTCTTCAGCACGGGTATGATGGTGGTTGCTTTGAGACATGTCGGGGCGGTGGCACTGCTCAGGGAGATGTTGAAAATGTCGGTAAAGACATCTGTCAGTTGGTCAGCACATTCCCCGAGCACTCTACCAGGAATGTTGTTTGGTCCAGCATCTTTCCGTGGGTTAACTTTGCGTAGAGTTTTTCTCACTTAAGCTGCTGTACGGCACAACACCTGGTCGTCGGGAGGAGGGGTGGTCTTCCTCGCTGCCATGCCATTCTGTGTCTCGAACCAAGCGTAAAAGTTGTTCAGCGCATCTGGAAGGGAGGCATCACTGTCACAGGCAGGTGGTGTCCTGTAGTTCGTGATGGCCTGGATGCCCTGCCACATGCACTGTGTCACCGCTGTTCTTGACTTCGCCTCTCTGATGGCCCTTGTTGTTCTTAGGGCTGCCTTGTCTTCTGCTTTAAAGGCAGAGTTTCAAGCCTTGACCTGAGCATGTACCTCTGCAGTCATCCACGGCTTCTGGTTGGGACACGTGGTAATGGTCTTGGAGGCAGTCACATCATCTATGCCGATGTAGCTGGTCACAGATGAAGTGTACTCCTTCAAGTCTTCAACACTGCTGTAGGTTGCAGCCTCCTTAAACATTTGCCAGTCAGTGTGCTCAAAACAGTACTGAGCAGATGGCTCCTGATGGGCAAGTTCTTACATGCTTTAGAACCGGTTTTGATTGTCTGAAGAGCGGTCTGTATGCTGGAATTAGCATAACAGAGATGTGATCGGAGTGTCCGAGGTGGGGGCAGGGCTCTGCCCTGTACGTGCTGGGAATTATCGTATAAACAAGATCCAGTGTGTTCGCTCTTCTCGTTGCAAAGTTCACATGTTTTTAATTTAGGGCAAACTGGCTTGAGATTCACATGGTTGAAATCTCCAGCAACAATAAACAGTCCACCAGTTTTGAAGTCTGCTAATAGTGCTGTACATTTACGGCATTTGGCAGACACTCTTATCCAGAGCGACTTACAAGGTTATTGGTATTACAGGTGGGACAATGTAGTGTTAGGAGTCTTGCCCAAGGACCCTTATTGGTGTAGCACTGGCTGCCTAGACCAGGAATTGAACCTGGGTCTCTTACATGGGAGCCGATGAGGTTACCGCTGTACCACACCAACCACTGCTATACAGGTCACAGAGCGCATGTTTAGCGTTACATTTACATTTACATTTATGGCATTTGGCAGACGCCCTTATCCAGAGTGACTTACAAAAGTGCTTGGTTAAATTCTTGGAGTATTTGAAACTAGTAAAGGTAAATCAGGATTCAAGAACTCAGACCAGAATCCTACTAGAAAAGAGTCATGCAGTATCAATTATTCAAAACTTTCTACACTAGTCAACCTGCAAAAAGAAGATGACAATAACCAAAATAGTCACAAAACTGAATAAAAGAGACAAACACAGTTCACAAACATTTATTTTTAAATTAAGTGCTGGCAGAACAGGTGAGTTTTTAGCTTTAGTTTTAGTTTCAGTAGAGTGCACTGGTTTGAAGCCAGACTGGTTGGGGTCCTGAAGATGGTTTTAGGAGAGAAAGGTGGATAGCTGATTATAGACAGCATGTTCGAGGACACTGATGATGAGAACTGTAGTGAATTCCCTCGGTAAATAAAAATGTCTTCAACTGACGACCATACACTCCACTAGAGGTGAGCAGTAACTAGAGACTACAGCACCATTACAGCACCATTCTGTGTTGATGTAAACAGACAGTCCTCCACCATGAGTCTTACCGCACAGGGCTGTATGTTGAAGTATTGTGCTGCAATTGTATGCATTTAGCATGGAATGTAATTGCAGTGGTAGCCAACATATCATGGAATGTAATTCCCATGGCACGGTAAGTGGTTACATTACAAAGTAAACAAGGGTCATTGCTTGTGGTAGCTCAGTGGTAGAGCAATTAACTGCAAATTCAGAGCTCAAAGGATTTGAGAGTTTGAATCTAGGTGCTTGCTCTCAAACTGCTGTCAGTGCATTTTTATGTTTTGTGTTACAAACAAATATTACAGTGGTATCCAAATTAGCAAAACATGTAATGTAATGTCTAAGTTCAGTCTGACATTAGTAGTTAAAATTAATTTCAAGCAATATTTGCGGTGGGGGTACAGCTCTCTCGTAGAGCAGTTGAATGCAGATCAAGAGGTCCCTGGTTCATATCCATGGGCTCACTTTCTTCAATTAGCGTAGCATGGAATCTAACTCCTAAGTCATGTTTACTCTGGAATAGTAGTTAAAATTACTGTCAAGCTTTGATTCTGAGGCGGTATAGCTTGTTGATAGAGCATTTGACTACAGATGAAGCAGTCCGTGGCTACAATTCACGTGGTCCCTGGGTCAAATTTGTGTGCCCTTTACTGTCTGGTTTGCTACATGTTTTTGTATTGTGTTGCAATGGTATCCAATTAATCTAGCCTGGAATCAAATTCCTAAGTGATGTTCAGTGTAGCATTGGTAATAAAAATGACCTGCAAGCTGTGCTTCTGGATGGTGGTTTTACTTTGTGGTAAGGCATTTGACTGCAGATCAAGAGGCAAAGCATTTGTGGTAGGGCATTTCACTGCTGATCAGTGCACTGTCTGCTTTGCTATCAAATCCTGGTGTCCCCTCTCAAGCGGGTTTCTGTGTACTTATAAGTACTGCGTTAAAATGGTATCCCATTAGCATGACATGTAATGTATTTGCTAAATGATGTTCAGTGTAGCATGAATAGTTCAAATGAGTGTGAAGCTATGATTGTGGTGGGGTATAGCTTAGTGGTAAAGCATTTGGCTGTAGGTTAGGAGGTCCCTGAACAAAAGGCAGGTGCCCCCTGCCTAGCTGGTTTCCCTGTATGTTTAATTACTGAGTTGCAATAGTATACAATTAGCCTAGGATGGAATCTAATTCCTAAGTCATGTTCAGTCTACTAGCAGTACCTCAAATTGCTATCAAGCGCTTAATATGGTGGAAATGAGGAATTGACAGATCAAGAGGTCCATGGTTCAAATCCAGATGACCCCTTTCTTGGTGGTTTCCATGTATGTTTAACTATTTTCTTGCAATGGTATCCAATTAGCCTAGCATTGAATCTAAGTCATGTTCAGTCTAGCATAAGTAGTTCTGCTTATTGTCATCCTTCAATTGCAGTGGGGGAATAGATCAGTGGTGAAGTATTTTACTGCAGATCAAGGGGTTCCAGGCTTAAGTCCGGGGGTCCCCTTTCTTGCTCGTTTCCCTATATGTTTCTCTCTGTATTATGCTGCAATAGTATGCAATTCGTGTAGCATGGAATGCATTTCCTGTCACGTTTAGTATAGCATTAGTAAATAAAATTACTTTAAACAGGTTACCAATTAACCTAGCATGAAATCAAAATCCTAAGTCACCTTCAGCATTAGCAAATTTCAGACAAGCCTGGCTATTGCTAGGGGTGTAGCTTAGTGGTAGAGCATTTGACTGGAAATCAAACGGTCCCTGGTTTGAATCCAGATGCTGCCCTCCTCTGGGCAGATTTGCTCTATGTGTGAGTATACTGGAGTGTTGCTATGATATCCAATTGGCCTAGCATGGAATCAAATGTTCAGTGTATTATTAGTCATTAAGATTGCTTGCAAGATGCACTTCTGGGTGGTGGTTTTGCTTTGTGGTAGAGCATTTGACTGCAGAATAAGAGGTCCCTGGTTCGAATCCAGATGCCCCCTCGCTGTCTGCATTGCATGTTTAATAACTTGGTGGTTTCTGTGTATTTTTATGTAAATAAATTGCATTGGTATCCAAGTAGCCTAGCATGGAATGAAATGCTTAAGGCATTGTGTTGGGTGTATAGCTCAATGGTAAAGCATTTGACAGCAGATCAAGAGGTATCTGGGTGTCCCCTCACTCTCTGCTTTGCAACATGTTTAATAACTTGGTAGTTTCCGTGTATGTTTACGTAAGTAAGTAGCAGTGGTATCCAGGTAGCCTAGCATGGATTCAAATGCTTAAGATATTTTAGTCTAGCATTACCAGTTCAAGTTCCTGTCATGGTTGGACTGTTTTGAGGGTATAGCTCAGTGGTAGAGCCTTTGATTGCAGATCAAGAAGTCCCTGGTCCAAATTTGTGTGCCCGCTGACTGGCTGGTTTGCAACAGCTTGGTTTAATATTATAGCATTAGCAGTTCAATTTTCTGTCAAGGATTGCTTCTGGTTGGGGGTATAGCTCGGTGGTAGAGCATTTGACTGCAGATCAAAACATCCCTGGGTCAAATCCGGGTGCCCTGTCAGTGTATGTTTTGTTATAGGTTTATTTGCCTGGTTGTTACTGTGTAACATGGTTTGCTACATGTTTTTTTATTGTGTTGCAATGGTATCCAATTAATCTAGCCTGGAATCAAATTCCTAAGTGATGTTCAGTGTAGCATTGGTAATAAAAATGACCTGCAAGCTGTGCTTCTGGGTGGTGGTTTCACTTTGTGGTAAGGCATTTGACTGCAGATCAAGAAGAAAAGCATTTGTGGTAAGGCATTTCACTGCTGATCAGTGCACTGTCTGCTTTGCTACATGTTTAGATATTGTGTTGCAATGATATGCATTTAACCTAGCATGGATTCAAATTCC
>JAOVVF010000025.1:22132518-22170266 GCA_028565595.1 Duopalatinus emarginatus
TTAAGAATGTTATGATGGTAAGTTTTAATGTTAAGCTTTAATATTGGCTCAATTACACAGCCCTTTTTCTTTATAGATATAAATCAGTAGTTGTCTACTGGAATACTAAAAAAATCTCTTTCTGGTGCTCAAAGCCATTATTGATCAAATGTTCTTTGTTGACTGATTACGAATTTTACACTTCACTTTTAAATGCTTTGTCCAGGCCTCTTAACTCCTGACCGGTTATCCTTATTGACAAGGTTGTGGGTTCGAGGCCAATATTAGACCAACAGCTCTACTGTGAAGTGCAGAAAACATCTGGATGATCCGAATGTGCATAGCATACTTAAATATAAAAAAAAACCTTCAATGTAAACCCAATACATGTGACTTGGTATGAAGTGAACTTTCACCGTAGCATCATTACATAGGTTCATGTAAGTGACCTGCTTATCAGAGGTACACAGGTGAGTAGAACAGAACATCTTATCTGGCTTGCACGAGTAAAGACATCAGGACAACATTGTTGTGATAATTCTGTGTGCTAGGACATGGGGATTGAGAAATGGCAAATGCTGTTGGCTGACATACATCTACTTCTACTGCAAAGAAGTTTTAAATCAATTTAATTGCTCTGTCAACTTTAGCAGTTAAAACCTTGAGTCGTAGACTTTAATTTGGTAGGGACATTTCTCTAAAAATGACAATGATGATGATGCTAATACAACAAATAGTTTATTATTAAATTGGTTTAGTACAACGATGGTGACAAAGGCTGCATTACATACTTTAGTTAAGGTCAAAGTTTCTCAAACTCTCTTCAGCCAGGCATGACTTTTAACTACTGCACATTATATATATATATATAAGCACATGAGGGCCAAGCTGACATACAGGCCTGAATATATCTGAGTTGCTAAAGTTGAATTGATGCCACCAGTCACATAGAATAATAAAGTAATGATATCCTTACCTCTATCTCCGAACACTGTCATGAGCTTGGCAAAAAGCAGTCCCATTCTTTATTATACAAATGTAGTAATCACAAATAAGTTCAAATCTGGAAGGAAGAGCTCTCTGTCGAAATGTCCTTCCTGTTATTACTTTCGAATAAATTCCTCAAGTCTGATACACGACGTGAAGAGACGCAAGTGTGTTAGTCTGGTTAAAGCCTATGAGAAGAGGCGCTCCTGTACATTTCCTACAGCTCGATCGTGCTGAACGCACACAGGCGCGAGTCAGTGTGTCCGTGCCAGTTGGAGACCAGAAGACTGGCTTGCTACCGATTCAGTGCGAATTCTTTCCCTTCTCGGCGGGCGGAGTCTAGCACACGCAGCACATGACGCAGCGCACAAAGTGCGTAAAAACCGCGCGTCCGATTGGCCATCTATGGAAATGACGCGTGTGTTTATAATAAAAACCACACACACCCATATACACGCGTCCATATTTGGGAGGATCGCCGGATGTTGACGTTGAAATCGCTCTTGTTTTCCCTCCTAAGGGGAATTTCTCTGAGACGGAAAGTTCAAAATAATCAGAAGCGAAAGATGCCTGAGGTGGAATTCCCAGGAGTGTTGAAGAGAAAGAGAAATAAGTCTATCAGTCAAGTGTACATTACAGAGAATCCCCCAACAACTTACTGGGAATTACAAAACACATCTATCTATCTATCTATCTATCTATCTATCTATCTATCTATCTATCTATCTATCTATCTGTCTATCTGTCTGTCTGTCTGTCTATCTATCTATCTATCTATCTGAAAGAACACCACCAGTAGTCCCAGGTTAGGATAATTATATATATATATATATATATATATCCATCATAACCATGAGATGATTTAGGAAAAAAAAGTCAATTTTGCCAAAAAATATGATTTCATTTCAGGAAGGTGACAATATATATATATACACTGAAGTAGAGATGGTAATAGCTCCATAATGATATGGGGTTTGTTTAACAGGTATTCTATGGGACCCCTGGTACATCTACAAACATCTCTTGACACCTAAGTCAAGATGTAAATGTTATCGAACACATCTGGGATGTAATGCAATGCTGGTGGTACACCAGTCTAATACTTGGTAGGTCAGAAATATTCTGTAGGCAAAGAACACCATACTTCCTGCAGAACGGTCCACAATTCTTTTGTATTCCGAGGTGTAGGATATCTGTGTTTCATAGCACGTTTCATGGCATTTTAAAGGTGTTTAATAATGTTGAGATCTGGTGACTTAGATGGGAATGGCTAAACCTGTTTCAGGGAGTACACTGAAAACCATGTCGCTGCAATAGCCACTTTTCTACTGTTTAATCTATGATTATGAAAAATATCATAGATCATCATAGATCATAGATCATTATCTATATGATCTATGAAAAAATATTTATTAGAGACCATTTGGTTTGATTAATGCTACATGTATGAACATGCTGTGTTAAAACAGTCTCCAACTGTTTCTAGTTGACATACCACTGTACTAAATAATACTTCAAAACATTTTAGATATTTCTAGCATCAGTCCAGTTTATTGTGTCTTGTCTAAGCATATAGATTATATTAGATTAGATTAGATTGGTTTAGATTAGATTCAACTTTATTGTCATTGTGCAGAGTACAGGTACAGAGCCAATGAAATGCAGTTAACCAGAAGTGCAAAATATTGTATTACTACCATTATTTACAGATAAAGTGCAGAGAATGAGTAAGAGAGAAATGCTTACAGAATGTAAAGAAGACATGAGTAGGGTTATAATTTACATTATGAATAGTGTATGAAAATAGTGTATGCATATTTATATGCATATAAATAAATAAATATGCATATATGCATATATAGAGATTCAGGTAAAGTCAACAAGGCACAATATATTGCGCTGTAAAAAAAGAGATCATATTAATATATATCATGACTGCACAGGTATGCCAGATTTTTCATACATTAAATGTTTTATTGGAAACACTATTTTTTAGTCACAGGTTTGGAATAGTCTGAGGAAGTACCTGTTAGCATCTTTCCTGTTTTGCCTCATCACTTTCTGGAATATCACACCAACAATATTAAAATTATTATTTAAATGAAGTTCCTTTAAAGCCTAAAAGCAATGCTGACGTCCTCTAATTTAAATTAAAAAATGACTAAGCAAAGGCTTCTCATATACCTAATATTTTGCCATGTCAATGTTAGTCACTGAGAGTTGTTTAGAAGACCGTAACTAACTAACTAAATGTTCAAACATTTAGTATACACTTTGCCTTTAGTTATATTTTGCTGTAAACCTCTGCATTGGCTAAAATGATTGTAAAGCATTACATGTATTGTTTCATCGTCAATATATTTGTTAATAAGGTCACTTTCCCTTTGATTATAGATGCCATAAATGTTGGGTAAAGAAATGTATTCTGTGTTGTGTATCATTAATTGTAATCTGGAATAAGTGTATCACAATATAAGGAGGTTTATATATTATGTTTCCATTTGAAGATAATAAAATGGTCAATTTTTAATTAACCAAAAAGAAATGGTTGAAGTTGGTTGAACAACATTGAAAGACTGTCTGAGAAGAGAGAATTTTCAGTTCCACTCTAAACGAATGTGGTGAAATACAGCAGTAGCAATTTTCACACTTTGACTAGTCTGAATGCGAATTGCAGTTCCATGACACTTGACAATTGAAACAACTGGGTTAGCATATAAATGTGCCATTTAACTTCCTGTTTTTATTACTCTTTCTCTCTCTCTCTCTCTCTCTCTCTCTCTCTCTCTCTCTCTGTGTGTGTGTGTGCAGAAAGTAGACTGCTATCATTAAGCCGAATCAGCACATTTGCTTCCTTATTGCGTAAATCAACCACAAAGCATTTGCAAGTTGAGTCATTACGGTAAAACATGATATAAAATGTACAACAGACTTGCGTGTGTGTTTAGGAAAGACAAAGACATGCAAACCCAGCTTTACCATGTCTAACCACCCATGTCTGCTCTTGTGATTGTCGTGTTTAAGCTGAGTCATAAGAAATACTGACAATTACATAAATCACATTTTTTTTTTGCTTTGTTTTATGTTGTAATATCAAAATATTACACTGCACTTGATCTCATCTTGATGTTAGTTTATTAGGATACTTATTCTTTTAAAATATTATTTTTAATAATTTTCTAAAGACTTAAATATACCTAATTTTCTAAAGACTTAAATATACTTAAATATACCACCTACACATGCAACTAACTGTAAAAGCCCTTCCATTACATGATATATAGCACGGGTTCTGGACCATTTTTTGTTATTAAAACACCGATCCTCAAAGCGCAGATTTAGTTTATAAACATGATTGAAATAACATTTAAATATTGGGTTCATTAAACACATAAATTGAATAATTTAATATATTGTTAATTATTACAGCCATCGCACATTTTATTACAGAAATTTCCACCGACAGGACACATTAGACATAGGTAAGTAGTATTTGAATTTGTTTTGTATTAAAGCCATGTAGGGCAAACAAATGGCACAACAACTATATGGCTGCACTTCTGCTAACAAACAGTTTAACCGAGTTTATTCAACTCAAATAAATACTAGTATAGTAGGTACTATATACCTGTAGTCTAATGGGTTCATGCAAAGTTCTTATTTGAGTTGAATAAACCTACATCAATTGCCTGTTACCACAAGCAGTCATTTTTAAGTTGAGCGGACAAACCACATATTACAGTGAGCTTTGCACCATTGTAACTAACAAAAAAAAAATCCCAGACATGCTGTCTGTTATTGATGGACCGCACTTTGAAAACCACTGATCTATGGTGCGAGCCTGTAAACTGGAAATGACTGTGTGAATTCACACATTCAGCACTTTGATTTCAGAACACAAAGAATTGCTTCTTTTCCCCTTTCACACCAACCAAAGCCAATTCTGGTTCTTCATTCAGTGTACTTTTGTTCTTCTCTACATGACTTTACACTCTTTGTTCTCAGCACCATGGTAACAGGTCCCCTTAAAATGTCCTACTGTATGAGTCCTTTTAAACTTGGTCTTTCCCCTCTGGCATCTAGTGCTAACATATATTAGACTCAAAGAAACATTCCAAACATAGAAATTAGTTCTAGTTTTAATTTTTAATTAAAATACAGATTTACCCACAGATTAAAAACAGAAGGCAAAAAAGCAAAATGGAGCTACAATCAGGCACCAAAGATTACATGTTTTTTGTTTTGTCATATATTAACAATTGCAATAACGCAACAATAACATTCATTGTTAAGCGATTTTCTTGTACATTTTCTGAATTTCATCATTAGCATGATGTCCTTTTGCAACATATGTTAGTAAAACAGGCTCATCAAAGATATTCACTGACACTCTTCCTGCACATTGAAAGCTGCTTGAGTGTCTGCCCTTACATATACACAAACACACACACACACACACACACACACACACACACACACAACCCTTGTTTAAAATGCCCACATAGACACAAAAAGGCAGGAGCAGGAGAAAGGCAGTAGAAGGTTTTCTGTGTGTGTTTATACCTGTGTGTGTATGAGTTGTTGTCCGTGCATTTCTCAGTGTGATCAAACAATCAGATCCTTATGTCAACAAATAATAACTGGTAGACAAAAAGTAAGGGTGACACTTCTATGGCACATCCACACAACAGAAACATGTGTGGCACAGAGTTAAGACAGCCCACCATGGGTAGTGGGTGTAACTTCGTGAAATATTCTGGCACTTGTCATTTGTTAAGTGATTGGCATGTATATGAGACAGATTTTCATTCCCACAGCAGTAGTGCATCAGAAAAAAATTTGATGAGCACAGGAGATGGGACAGTGCCACATAAAAATTTCTCTACATGGCGAATATTATATTCCCTTCTATTAGCCGTTTATGGAGGTGTCGAAGTGCTTTAGACTTTACAGAATTTAATTAATTCCCTGTTCATGTCATGGAGACCTATTGCTTATTGTAATGCTTCCTGATTGCTTGCAGCATCTGATCTAATGTGCTGTGAGCAAGGAAACTTGAAATTGCGTTGGGCAGTAAGCCTCCAGGACATGCACAGAGTACCCCTGTTTCAGACCTGGTTTAAAGTTGTTTAAAGGTCATACTCGTTTAAAGGTGGGCGAAAGAATCACAACACGTTTAATAAAGCGGCTTTAGAGTTTCGTTTTCTTGCATAATAATACCTGTAATGACAAATAAGTTAACATTGGTCGGCTTTATTAATGTGTCAGCCACCTTACGGAAACTGTTCATACCACAAATGTGAGTTTTAGAACAGATTACTGTACAGGCTGGAAAAACACGTAGCAGCAATAAAGCTATATCAGGCAAATGATGTAATACAGTTTCTAGCATTATAAGCATAATAAATAATATCTAAAGAAATAGAGAAAGTATATACATGAAAAATATTGGCAGATCTTTTGTAGAGAATTTTGACCTGGGAAATCCTGGCCTCCATTTCCTGGTGATACAGCTGCACCACTGATATAGTGTATCTTTAGGTTGACTGTGTAAACAAGGCTCTTTTAAGCTTTAATTTAGTTCACTCAGTTCCACAGTAAAATTGTACTGAATTCAGTCTAGGGGACTAAAGAAATTTGAGGACCAGAATATTCTAACTGGGGATAAAGAGGCCCTGATTAAGACAGTCAAAAGACAAAATACATACACCCATGCATTCTCACATTCGCACATACATACACACAAGTTTGTGGTTATATATTTTCTTAGTTTTACTTCATTGTCATTGGAAATAGGAATTACCCTTATACTGATAAGGGTTCATGCAAGACAACACAAAGAAAACTAGAAACAAAGATAAAATGAAAACAAACATGTCCTTGCTTCGCCCTCATCCTGAAATAAGATTAGCTAAATGAAATATGAGTGTAAGCTTGGTTGGCATAATGCGCATGATGGAAATATGAACTGTACAGCATTTGCCTGTGATGGTTTCTATGGATTGTAAACAGATCCAGCTTTAGACATCAACAACTGTCCCCCTAAAATTTGAATCCCCCTAAATCCTTCATGTATTCTCCATATCTTCCCTGTCTTCCTCTCTAGTGTATTGGCTCTAGCGGATGTACACGTCTCTGTTCCACTCCTCCTGGTTTTGGTTGCGGCCTACCGTGGTCTCACCAGCCTCTACATCTTGACAGTAGCGCTCCCTCAGGTGAGCCCGCCCACGGTGATGCTGATTGGTCATATGTGGTGCTAGGTTGAGGTTCTCCTGATCGGGTTCTGCCCCTTCATCCTCCCAGGATGCCTGTCGTGGGGCGTGGTGGGCAGGGTTTAACCGGCTGCGACAGGATTCTGGCTCCTCGTACGGATCTGTTTCCATGTCATCTGTGTAGGCCGAGTCGCGACTGCCCTGTGTCTCCGAATCAAATGTGTCCTGTCGTGATAAGCCACGCCCCCCGGCTTGTAACTGACTGCGTGATGTGCGCAGTGGCTGCTTGCTGCCCAGCTCGGTCTGATAGTCCTGGGGGCAGGCCCGTTCCACGACAGACCCCTCCCTCTTTGGCTCACTGTGCACAAGAAATGGCCCCTGTGCCAAGCAACGCCCCCAAATCACACAGTCCGGGCCAATCAGCATGCAGAAACACAAAGGAGAGCAAGCACGTGGTTAGTACAAGAGTTAGAATTTGAGATCAAATGTCAAAATGGTGTAACACCACAAAACCATAACACTAACATGTTGTGTTTTTAAATTTTCAGTCCAGTGACACTAAAGAGCAACTTACAGACAGTGAATTACAAATAAAACTGTCCTCAGGTCCCCAGTGAAATGTAACATACAATTTGAAGCAACAGTCTTTAGTTGGCCTTCTTTATACAGGTTGATTGTGGGGGATTGAATAAGGCCATTAATTGTGTATTTTCAAGCAGGAATGAACAAAGTACTCAAAGTGCAGTAAAGGGCTCCTTGTACCATTAGCCATTCCTCCTTGTAAACAAATGTTTGCACCTACAGGATCATGCCGTTGGTTAGTTTATACCACAAAATCACTACATTTTCAGTAATATATTTAGTCACATTAGGCATAAGTGCCTGGATGGTTAAAAATTTTGTATAGTTGATTTAGCAACAACTCTAGCAGTCATAGTGACAATATTTAATGCATCCCATTTAATAGCATTCAAAAACTTGTATTTAAAAGATTATATGACTATGTATGAAATAAATTACTCTGGCAATGATCAAATGACTATTAGAGGCTAATGAATTTCGGTACGCTACAAAAGATTAGATCCTTTATTTAGTGTATGGTGTAACTGTTTACTGTAAATAGATGAAAAGCTTAGCAAAAAGAGCCTATCCCTACTGCTGTACTAATGTTTAACTGCTAGTCAGAAGGTTAGTAATATGACTTTTTCATGCACGTCACATGACCAAAATACCCAGTTAAAACAGCAGAAAATAGTTATAATCATTATATTGGAAAAATATAGAAAAAATAATTTAATAATAATTAATTTAAGAATCATTGCACTTTTTAAGCTGCCTAGTTTATAAATAATACACTGGCTAATTCAAAATAGCTCCCTGCTTGACATATAGTGGACTTTAAAGGTGTAAAAGATCTTATCAAGAATAAATAGAGGACTATTTTGGGAGTACGGATTGATTCAGCCATAAAAAAGGCACGGGCAACAGACAGAAACGCGCAGCATCATTCATGTCCCCTAGTGGCCAGTATTTGTGAAACGTGACTGGCGTAGAGAGAGCATTTCTCATTGTTGGCTTTTTAGTTTTTTCTTAGATATGATCTTTATAAGCTAGAAGTTAGAATCACACAGGAGTCTGCATATTTGCCTGATCTCATGCCAAAGTGTACATATCTGTTCTCAACATATATGTGTATGATTTTATAATTTAAAGCAGGATAGTGTCTGGAGGTGATGTGTTGGTGCCAGATTTATATGTTCACATCTATCCTTTATCAGACGTTCACTTATATCTTGCTGCCATGACGACAGCTCTCCTGTCTCCTTGACAACTGTTAAGGTGGAGACTGGGCATAGGGCTTTGTTCAAACTGCAGTCAAAACACACACATGGTAATTTAACTTGGGTAAGCAATATTAGCATGCAGATCAGACTGAAAGCATGGTGTTAATAAGGTGAGGAGGTAAACATGTTTTGTAAGGCTGATGCTATGGCAACCTGGAATGGGGCTGGGATTGAGTCCACATTTCCCAGGTGGCAAAAGAACATTGTAGAGTGCTCGGAAGGGGCAGAGAGATGTGAATTTATTGTTGTATGTATATTTGCATGAATTTAGGAGGTGCAGAATGGGCAATAAATGCTTACTGACTGCAGGACTACAAAGTAGTTCAGAGTTTTTGTTTTGCTTGGGGGAGGGGGTACTTTATGTGCATATTTGAGCAATATATTAGTGAGATCCTGTAAATTTCAAATGAAAGGAAGCAGAGGTAATAACGAATGCACTTATGAATTCCTATCTGTTGAGCAGCTATCTGTACTTTGATCAGTGTGTACTTTTCTTCATGCCACTGAGGAAGAGACTGCTTCTTCAACTTCTCCTCAAAGCTGTGCTTTATGCCCCTCAACCCTTAAAGGGCATGTTCCTCCTCTCTGCCCTCCTTCTCAGGGTAAGAGCCATCCAGGAGCTCCAGGTTACGGCGGAGCGAGGTGAGCACCTGTACCTGCAGGTTGGAGACGGGCTCAGGTGAAGCGGCAAGAGCTGCCGTGGCCATAGTGCGGTTTAGCAGTGGGTTTGGGGGGTTGCTGCTTGGAGGGTGTGTGGCCTTCCAGTACGCCTCCAAGTAATCCGCCAGGTGTTCACATGCGTCCTCCAGCTGGTTTTCGTCTAATATGATGTCAAACAGCTCCTGAGTGAAGAGAATTTTTTTTGTGAGAGAAAGAAAAAAGTGTGATAACAAGGTGCATATTAGACAGACAGACAGATAGATACAAATACTCACAGGGGGGCACTGTGCTAGTTTGTCTGCTGCCACCATTTGAACATTCAGATGTTTGGCCTGAGATTTACCTCTGGACTTTATCAGTCTTTGCAATACCTTCAAAAACAGAGATGCAGGTACACAGAGATAAGGAGAAGAAGGCACAAAAACATTATTCAAAGTGACTTACAATACCGCTATGAAATTAATATCAATAATAGTCTCTATCTCTAACATAAATATTTGAAACATAAATATTTATAACAAAGAAAGATAGAAAACATTTGTCTTTGTTTGCATGAAGTGTGAATACCTTTGGTGAGGCAATCTTAATGTAAACTATTATAGGTGCCAGTGATGTTTTAGCAAGTTGGGATGGATGGTTAATGGTGTCAGCATCCAGAGCCACCAGTTGCAAGGTCCGAGCCAACTCAAAGATTCTCTCTATTTCACTCTGCACCTCGGCTAAGAGAAAGAAGGAGGTTTTTAAAACGTGTGCTTATGCTCACACACACCCACACTCGCAGACACACACACACACACACACAATCAAATAATCAAACATAAAGGTCAAAAAAATTTTAGTGAGGAAAATGTGGTAGTAGTGTCCGTATCAGACAAAAACACTCGGACAAAAAGATAAACATATCTACGTTGTAGTACCCATATATTCAAAAATGCAAAAGTAGTGCCATGTTAGTATCATGCACATGGAGGTTATTATGGTCGTTAAATCAGAGGCTCCAGATGCTGTCCTCATGGTCACACAGCACTGCCACGTCTCACTGTTTTCATATTCAGCACAACTGAACCAGTCGTGTTGCACACTCTAGTCTTGCATTATATTACAAACACATCCTTACTGTGAATTATTCTTCATTAAAAGGGGCCCATATTGTGGAAATCTGAACTGCATGCCTTCAATAAAATGAAATATTTTTTGATGTAGTATGAAAATGTGAAAACTTTTATTCCCTTCTTCCATCAATATAATCAACATACAGAAGTTAACCTTTCAATTACATATGAACATGAACATATTTACATGTAGCTGGTTATTACAGATTTATACTGTGGATATACACTGATGGATATTACATTACAGATGGACATAAACTGTGCTCTCTGTGACTAGTGGGAAACAATTGACCCTTTGCATATGGATCCGGATATCAAAAAGGAGGGTGAACATTTTAGGTTTTAAAATTGTTTCTAATTTAGCATATTTCAGTGCCTAAACTGTATAATACAGTGTCTAATACATTTGGCCAGATGGTTTATGTATTGCACCCAGAGTAGTTTCATCCCCACTTATTTCCCACTTATTGTTAAAGTATGCATTTATACTAAAATGGATTGAAAAAATATATAAAATGTAACATTGGGAAAAAACTAAAATCTAATAATAATAATAACAATGGAAATAATTTATGCTTTCTGTAGTTGAAGAGCAAAATAAAATACAAAACGGTGTTCAATATGGACCCTTTACTAATTCCACTCTCAGGTTAATCATGCAGCAGACAGTTTCAGAGCCTCGAATGAAGTATAAACGCAAAATGGTAAGTGATGAGGATGGGCGAAGGATGAGGTCAGAGGCAGAGATGAAAGATGAGAAGATACGTACCCAGTACGTCTGAGGTGGAGAGAGAAGGAAGGGGAAGTGGGTGTGACGGAAAAAGAGAAGTGCATGGACAGAGCCAGAAGACAGAATGAAAAAGAAAGAAGAAGCCGATCAGGCACAACAGCTCACAGGGAAATGTTTCAGAGAATGCTCAGGACACATTGATAGAATGTCTGAAAAGCAACCACGATACAGTCTGGAAACCGTGAAAAAAGCTTCAAGAGAAAACAAACATATTCCTCACTGGTAGTATTATAACATAGACATTAATAGACCCTTTTTGTTGTCTGCTTTATTATGTCATTTGTGTGTGTGATTATTGTACCCAAACTGGATCTGGTGCTGGAACGCTCAATGATGGTGTGTTTGCTGGGATTGTTCAGGACAGAACGCTTGGCAAGGGAGATATCTGCTGTAACCCGTGTGATAGATATTCTGCAATACACAACAACCAATAGCATTATTTCATAAGGCTGTCATATTACTTCAAAGCATTTTATTTATATGGCATAACATCACTCTCATAATATTTATGGCATCCACAAACTTACCTGCCCTCAAACTTGTGTTTAAGGAAGTCAAATAGAGCTTTCTGCATCATATCAGTTACCTAAAAATGATTATACAAGGAATAAAAGTAAGGAAAAGGGGAAATTAATTCATCCTTAATACAGAAAAATTGCATTAAAAATATAATTTACATTAAAACCATTTATGGCTTTTCCAACCATTGTGGTTAAGTATTTTTTTTTTTGTGGCCTGATTATTTGGATAATAATAGTTCATTTCGCCTGTTCATTTTAGCTCAAGCTTTTGGCTTGTGACTTCTACAACATATGGCTTGACATTGTAGCACCTCAGTGGGCTGAATGCTGTGTGTCCCTACCTCATAGCCTTTGAGTGATGGCCCAACTAGGATGATGGGTCTCATAGAAGGCACCACATCATAGGGAGGAACGTGTTCCATCTGATAGATTACACACACACAAAAGATAAATGTGAGATATTGGGACACTGATAGACAAGTATCAAGCATTTTATGATTTTAGTGGTGAACAAGGGTCTTACTGCTTTCGATAGAAACAACGGCTCATTTGTTTCTAGCATTAACTTTCCAGTCAACTGGAAACCAAGTTTATTTTTTTAGGTTACACGGTGAGAATATTCTTTATAGGAATAACATTCTTCCTGGCATTGATATACACCCACAGAGTTTCCAATAAACCACTCCCATTAAATTAAACCAGACATTAAAATCTGTTTTCAGTTCTGTGTTTGTCTGTATGTGCTGCACAACATAGTAACCTAATTAACCTGTTTTGTTTTCATAACAATTTTGAAGGTAACAGAAAGTTTATAACACATTATACTGTACACGTGATTTATTGGTAGCATAGCAGTTGAAGATATTACTGTGAATTACCATAGCTTGCAACAGTTATAACAACTAAATCTTTGACAAGCATGTATGTAATTGACATACATTCACACTGCATACAGTGCATTGACCTTGTTCTTACAAAAAATAAATAGTAATAGTAATAAATAATAGTAATTTAGTTTAGGTTTATAGATTTTTAATCAAATTAAAGGCTGTATACAATATTGGGTATGCTTAGCTATCCTATGTAAGACATTTAAAAAGAGCACAGACCGATCACTCATTGATTGTTTCCAGTGCAACAATGGTGAGTCACACTAAGCTGTGGGCTGGTAGGAAGTGCAAAATGCTGGAAATCAGTTTAATAATGTAGGCTGGGAAAGGCTTGACGTTCAGTGTCAGCAAAACGTTTTTACTATAACAGGGGAATAAAGCAGACGGGGTTGTCTGAAATTAGGCTGAAATGTTAAAGTTAATTGCTCTGATGACTCACCGACTTCTGTTTCTGTTTGGCTGGGCCGCCTAGCATTCCATACACGCCAAGCGAGAGCAAGCAAACACAAACAAAGAAATAAAGAGAAGCACAATGCTGGTGATGCTACCGACAAGCTGTTAATGCATTCAGAAAATTTTAGAAATTCAGAACAATTGTTAGAAATCTATATCATGCTAGCATGTTTCAAAACCCCAGGGGAAAGCATTGTAAGTGAAACAGGAAGTGTGAAAATCTTGCAAAGGAGATTTGGTTAGCTGAGATATTAGCTTGCACTCTGGCTTGATAACGATTGCTAGGGTTACCTTCTTAAAGAAAGGCAGACGAGGTGCATTGCCCTGAGGGGAGGTGACACTGCTGGCCACACCCTTACGATCAGCATGCTCAGCCTCCTCAATGTCCGATGTATCATCATAAAGTGCTGACATATCAGCTTTGCAAGGGGCCGAAATAATCAGCAGGCAAATGGGGGATTTGGTAAACAGGTAGAAAAAAGAAACAGAGGAAGAAAGGAAGGCAGAAATGATATCATGGACAGAACAAAAGTGATGGCAGAAGGAGGGAAAACAACAGCATAATGTACTCTAGGTGCATTAAAAACATGGATAAGAACAGAGATAGAGCAGGCAATATATATAATAGAAAAATTACGAGGCACAGATAGAGTTACTGTATAAAAAAATGACAAAGTATGCAACTTAAAAGAGACAAAGCTGAAGAGAACATAAAGTTTTAAATGGGTGAACGTGTTGAAGTAGGGTAAGATGTAGACAGACCATAAGGAGGAAGAAGTAGGGAACAGTGGGCTATAAAATGATCAGAACCCCATGATTGCCTAAATAATTGTTTGTAATTCGAAACTGTTGATGGTGAAGAAGGGTTAAGTAGCCTACAGTAGCCTAAACTGCATTTCCATTTCCTGTTTGAGCGTACCTGTTCCAGGTGGTGTGGGCCTGCGAGTTCCTGAGGCAACATCCAGACTGGAGCTCCCACCAGACTTACTGATAGAAAAAAAAATATATTTCTTAAACAAACTAGCGGCTGAATGTGCTGAAGGACATTTAATATTAATAGTAATGGCTTGTGAAATGCTGTGTCTGTAATCTAGGTGAAGTATGTTGACTATTAAAATACTCTATGAATGAAAGTTGATGGTTACTATGTTGGGATGCAGCTGGCTCCTGGTTGTCATGGATTAAATGTCATTGCAGTGTTGTGGCTGATACCTGGAGCTCAAGCGGTTTTGTCTACTCCTCTGCTCCTGTAGCTGACGAGTGCTCTCCAGCTTTACTGGACTTGGGATAAAACCCACCTCACATCCTTCCTTCACCAAACGTCCTATCCACCAGTTATTATTATATTTCTATTAGTAGAAACACACACAACCCACACTATTGATTAGACTTTCATACATATATATATATATATATATATATAGTTAGCATTCAGTTCTCAGAGAAAGCAAAAATCTGGCATTGATATAATATTTTGGAAATATTTTGTAAATCATGCCAAGGGGAAAATGGGCATGTGACTATTCAGTGCGCACAGCTGGTGTGCAGAGTCTCATTTTGTGTATGGTTTTCATTGACCTTTTGTACACGTTCTCTTCAAACATCACCTGATCTCTGCATTAGCCTGATAGCTGTGTAAAAAAAATCTGGCATCTATCTATCCATCTATCTATCTATTTATCTCTCTCTCTCTCTCTCTCAAAATTATTCAACCCCTTAAAGATTACCGATCTCAAGAACAGAGGTTTCAATCAGGCGTTCAAAGCACCTGTAGATGTGAACAGAACCATAATGAGCAGCAGTTAGGCAGATTTAAAAGGACTAAGATACTCAGCGCCCTCTCAATAGGTGATACCATTCTCAATTAATGGTGTCTTTGCAACATGGTGTAGTCCAGGGAATGGTCAAACAATTCAAGACAGAAGGTAATTTCTCTTCATAAGCAAGGATATGGATACAAAAAGACAGCAAAGACATTAAACATTTTACGAGACAAAATTGGAAGAATAATTAGCAAGTGTAAAGCTAAAAGCACAGTTGAAACGCTACCTGGGCGTGACAGACAAAGGATGTTGTCGGTGACTGTTTGCCGGTACCTCAAACGAAATTTGAAGAACAATCCCCGACTGACAACTGAGGAACTGCGACAGGACTTGTCAGAGGGAAGTACACAGGTTTCTGCCCAGGCAATAAGGCACACACTGCAATATTAAGGCCTCTGTGCCAGAATTCCCAGAGGCACCCTCCTGCTGACTCCAAAGCACAAGAAGAGTCGACTCCAGTATGCCAAAAACCATGTGGACAAACTCCAAAGGTTTTGGGATACTGTTCTCTAGAGCGACGAGACATAATTGGAACTCTTTGGGCCTATGGCTCAATGATATGTCTGGAGAAGGAATAACGAGGCCTATACAGAAAAGAACACCTTGCCTACTGTACTTGCTTTAGGTACTCAGTTAACTACCAGATCTTGGTGGAAATGTCATGCAGTCAGTGTCAGTGACAAAGCTGAAGCTTAGGAGATGTTCAGGACAACAATCCCAAACATACCTACAATTCTACCATGGTTTGAATGCAGAAGATTCTGGAGTGGCCATTGCAATCACCCAACTTAAATCCCATAGAAATCACTGGACTTGAAGAAGGCAGTTGCAGCATGAAAGCCCAAAAATGTCAATGACCTGGAGGCCATGAGGAATGGGCTAAGATACCTGATACCTGTTGATCGCTGCAAGAAACTTGTGTCAAGCTAGGTTTCACATCTGAAGGGTGTTATTACTGCCAAAGGGAGTTGTACTAAGTACTAATGATGTATGTAACTAAGGATTTGAATTATTTTGTCATTGAGGAAATCACAAAAAAGACATTTGTTGGTATTTTAAAAAATTTGTCAAGTTGCATTTCCCTGTTTGATTTGATTGTGAACAAGATAAAAATACATGTCAAACTTGCAAACTGCTGTAGGGGTTGAATAACACAACTGTATATACATTCTGTAACAGAAATCTAATGTGATGTACAGTATTTACAAAAATTCATGAACTAAAAGAGAGAAACTGATTTGGCTGTATGCCTAATTACAACTCTTAACAATGTATTCAATCAAACCAAACCCTTTTACATTACTGCACTACTCTCATATTACCATAGCTGGTTTTGATGATAATATACAATGTGCTGTTGTAGTTTGGCTATTGTAGCCCCCTGTTTTGAGTTGTTCACCGTGAAATATTAGAAAGCCACACCACACTATACCAAAATCTTGTTCTTTGATTTTGAAATTCTGGATATTGTGCATCAGCCTGTGTTTTTGACTTTGATTCCTGCCTTGCCCTCTCTAGTGTTATTTGATGATCGCCTGACTTTATCCTGCTTTTTGATCACATTATTGAATTTGTTTCTTGGACTTTGTCAGATTTACATTTTTACATTCAGTAAACACATGCAATTGTGTTCACAATCTGCTTCTGCTAATCTCTCCATATTAACTGCCATAATAAAAAAATCATGAACTAAAATCAATACTAGGTGTGGCAATGTTCATTCAGTAGGTTATGCAAATTGTGTATAATTTGAATTTCTAATTTCTAATTTAGAATACTGCAGAACTGCATTCAAGATTTATTTAGTACAGTTTAATAGAACAAATAAGCAGAAACTTTATTAATACACAAGCAACTGATTGAATAAATACTTCTGCACATACAGAATATTTGAAATGACAAGGATATACAGGCCATGTCTCCATAGATAGGAAGCGGAACTGACCTCTTTGATATGCAGGAAATCTTTGGCTTCAAATGAGATGGCCATACCCTGCACTGGAACATCATCATTAGGACCCGGGTTATAACCAACATTCGTCCTCACAGCAAATGCAACTGGCTTGGTCTAAGGCAGAAAGTCAGAAAATAATCATTTTACAATGAATAAAATCAAAATGAAAACGATCAGTATGATGAAGTAGAATGACAATAGTGTCTGAATCTATTACACTGTTGAAAAATGTAATTTGTGAAGAAGTGAGTGTCTCTTCTGAAAACCACATCCAAATTATTATTATGTGAGTGTTTGGGGCCCTGCTAGTTAAATTACATTATTCAAGGACAAATTAAAACTGAATGAACTAAACATGAGGTGAGATACTTTGCACTGTAAATGACATGCTTCTGAATATTACTGACTCTCTTCACATGGCACATCAGTTCATCAGTCTCAGATACACATCAATTTAGACGACACATGGGATTGAGATTAGTGAAACACATTTAGTAGAAAGAAAAAAAGCTGAAAGAGAAAAAAGGACAACAGGAAAAAAAGCAAGGAATGAAAAAAATATAAATAAGGACAGACACACACCTTGGCTTTCTCAAGGGTTGCTAGAGCCTGTCTGTCTGCCTCTTTTCTCAGGGCCTCTGGATCCTCCTCCAGAGACACGTCAGAGTCTGAGGGACGACTGGTGTAGGAGTCTGCTGAACCCTGAGTAAGAAAAGAAGAAAGAGGAGGCAGAGGGACAGAAGAGGTACATTCAGTACAGTACATTCAAGTACAGTTCAAGTTTTTTTTTTTTTTTTTTTACAGATTCATACATATGATCATTCGGATATCAGAACAATGCCATAAAGCATAACAATCTAAAAAAGGGATCCCTTAGATTATTCACTACCACCCATAAATATACAATTAATAAGCTATCAATTTAACAGTTTAGCGTTTTCCCCTAGAAGATGAGCTTAGCCTTTTGCCTTGACCGCCAGCTCATATTTTACATGCAGTTCTAGCATAAGTAGCTGCAAGGCGGTCAGAATGTGGGCAGCTTTATAAAGTGCTGCTGGCAATGTTTTCTCCCCAGAGTGAAGCACTTCTTTCAAAAGTTGAAAGAAGTTAAAGTTTTCAGAAAAGCTGTGAGATACATTAAGCTGTTTTTTTCACCGACCAAATAGGTTGTAGCAGAAAGGACCTAAATAGAGACAGAAGGTTAGGGTATCAGTGAGAAAATGATTGAGTAAATATTATGAGATACTTATATAATCTAAGATAATTTAACTCTGCAGTACTCCTATTCTCAATTCTCAGACCCAGAGGAACCCATATGGTCACAGGAAGAGCATGAGCTATTACATAATTTATTATTATTATTATTATTATTATTATTATTAATATTTCAGACTATTTCTATGCACAAAACCCCTTCTGTGCCAGCTTTAAACTCTCTCTCTCTCTCTCTCTCTCTCACACACACACACACACACACACACACACACACATACACACAGTTGCAAATATACAACTTGTATACAATTGTGATTCTGGGTCCTTGTTACCAGAAATCATTCAGTAAACAGGAAATGTAATAAAGCAAAAATAATTTTCGTGATTAAAACATGGCCATACTTTTCTTTCATACATATTCTTCAGTCCCTACTCTCCTTTACAGGTACATAATGTCAAGTTGATTCTAATGCTTCTCAGTGCAGCAGTATAGATCATGTTGGTTATCTTTATATAAGCCACCCACACCTCTCTCTCTTTTCCCTGTTAACTTCTTTCCCCCCTTTTTTCCTCTTGCTGTTGTCAGGTGTCAGGCACGCTCTAAACCGTGGGAGGTGCAGACAGGCATGAAGATTGCTGCAAAGGCTGTGAGTGACTGTGAGTGTGTTGAGGTTTAAATAGAGGTGAGAATTCACGATGATGACATATGTCAAATGAAATGTTGATAAATTATTCATAGCAAAAGCGAACCGCACACAGCACTTATTAAATGGGACAGAAACTATGCTGGCACGTATCATCCAGTTTAACCGTCTATTTTTTACATCTGTTTAACTATAGGCAAGACCTATTAAAAAGGAAAAAGAAAAGCTCTTCTTATTTATTTAAATACACAGTGAAACCAATCAAAGAAACAAATTATTGTTTAACCAGCATTTAACTAGCAGCTTATATAAACACAGGACATGAGTCACAGTCTTCAACTTAGTGCAGTTACCTAGCCAATGTATAGAGCTTATACATTTTCAAATACGAATTTAAATCCAAGGTCTTAAAACACATACTTATAATCTTGACCTTGTATTCAGGAGATCTGGGTTCAAATATTGTCATTGCCTTTGTATTCCTTTAAACATATAGTTGATTGAACATAATTTACTTGTCTGTGGCTGCGGAAAATCATGTTGCTTGTACAAATAGTGCTATAAACTTGGGATTATTAAAAGGGTCTATGTAAATTATTACCTCGATTGTTTAAGTAGATCCAATAAAGCATTTTTTCATAGATTGACTGATTATCCGTCTAAGCAATGCCTTCTGGTATATGGGGATAATATGCTTTGTTAATTTTATAGGTCATTTGGTAACACTTTCTGTGAGTCAAAGTCATATTTCCAACAAACTATGAACACATTTGTATTGTGCAATAATTCATCAATAATGCATTATAATTGTATTTATTTATGACAATGAAAAGTACATTGTATCTATTATTATGAATTGTTATAATATGTTAGCATTATAAGTAGGGTTCAAACACATTATATAAAGAGACAGACAGACAGCAAAATGTGTGGTTCATTAATAAATATAAATATATAAATAAGTGATAATAAAGAAAAGTATCCAGATTTGAAGTTAAGGTGTATAAATGTGCAGTAAAGTGTCCAAGTGTGCAAACAGCTAAGAACAGACCAACGTACATTTGCATATAACATTTAGTCGAATGTACATTCTTAGCTGCTTGCTCACTATTACCAAGAGCAAATAATGAACTGAGCTCACCTATGTGTAGTGCATCATAAGGCCTGTCATAATTAATTCCCCTTTAATAAATTACTATTAATGTAAAATATATAATATTAGTATTATCAGAAAATCATATTACAAAATACATTACAAAACTGAATTGAATTAACTTCTCAGTGTGTCTAAAACTGAAAGGTAATAAACTGAGGCTGAATTTATTTGTTATTGGCGTAATAGTGTGTCATAAAGACAATGAAAGGGTTTTCATAAATAATGCTATTGTTATCAATGTGTTCATAGGCCATTAAACATATGGCCTTCATAGAAAGTGTTAATGTTAAATTTGTCAACAATCAGCACAGCATATAAATTCAAATGTTATTTGATGCAGTTTCACCAGAGTGCTTGTAGTCATATGATATCATTTACCTATGTTCAAACACAAATCCAATATACATTAGTGATAAAAAGGTCAACATGATCTCACAATGAATCATAAATCGTGCCCTTTATTGCAAATTTATTCGACTAATGCCCACTTGATTGACATGAACTCCTGATTATGTTATATTTACAAATATCATCAAATAAAAGAGCAATTCTTAGCTCAAAACAAAAACTCCTTAAACTTATTTTTAAGCAAAACAAGAAAAGAAAAGGCAAAAGATAATAAACAATTGAAATGGGTAATTGAGGCTTTCAGGACAATGATTCGGACCTTCGATATACTTTATAATGTGATAGCCATGTATAATTCTACACCGATTGACATTAGATTATTTCCTGATATGAAAAATCTTGTGGCTTATCTCTGCATTCCGGTGTGAAATTTAGTTTGTTGAAGTTTAGTTCACACACACACACACACACACACACACACACACACACACACACACACACACACACACACACTTTGGTCAATATCCACACACTAGGGGGCAGTAAGCACACTTGCCTGGAGCTGAAGGCAACCCTATTCACAACAGCTTTGGAGCAGTTGCCTTGCAAAAGGCCACTTCAGTCATGTCATGTCATCTCAGGCAATTAAACTTGCTCTCGTCCAGTCAAAGGCTGGTTTCTTAACCACAAATTGACAAGTGGTTGACAAGCTTATATGCTGACAAGGCGTGCAATGGCTTTAATTGGTTTGCCCTCTTTTTCAGCTTCAAAACAGCTTACTTAGACCCATAAACAGCTCTCTGGTCTTCAGGTTGGTTTATCCTTTTTCAATAACAAATTCAGAGCTATTAGGTGTTAAAACAACCTAATGGGATCAATATAACAATATATATAACAATCTAATGGAACAGACCTGGGCAATAACAAACACCTCTCAGTCACAATGTTCCAATATTTTTAATCACTTGAAATAAGTGTGGGTTTAAACAAAAGGTGGCATGTTGTAAATTATTTAAACATCTAGATGTAACTATAAAGAAAGTAAAGCATAAATATAATCTAAAAAATGTCTTCAGTGGATGGCAAAAACAAAATATATACACTGAAGTGCCAGAAAATCTGGTACACCAGTGTAATACTTCGTAGGTCCCCCACGGGGCATGGACTTTACAAGCGTGTGGAAATATTCTGTAGGCAATGAACACCATACTTCCTGCAGGTGTTCTATAACATTAAGATCTGGTGACTTAGGAGGGAACGGCAAAACCCCAAACTCATATGAGTGCTCCTTTAACTATAATTTGGCACTTCTAGACATGTGTGGTGTATGGCATGTGGCATGTTGACATGTTGGAAGAGCCAAAACGCATGAAAATGAATGCAGGACATGAATGGGTGTAACTCGCAAGGAGGCACACATATCGTTCTCCAAACTGAGACGATTGTAGACGTGTATATATAATATTATTATATGTTATTATGTTATATAATAATTACATACATGCAAAATATACTTCCACTATGTATTTTTTCTTATTTACACATGTTTTTCTTTCTTACACATGCGATTTAAATATACCCAGGCCCTACAAATAGCAGTTTTATCACGTCGCTTCACCAACCGTCATCTCTTCACACTAGTTCAAGCCTGCCAGGAGCCCAGCAGAGTTAGTGTGAAGAGTGAAAATACGAGTGAAAAAGAAGGAAAAAAATTAAAAGACAGTCGGCGAAAGTAGACAAGTGATTGGACATTAGCTAAAACACATACACATAAGCACACAAACACAAACACACACACACAGGCAAATATGATGGGAAAACCCCAGTGAACACCTGACTTTCTATTTTGGTAAATCAAAGTGGGGGGTAGAGGTCAGGGCATGATAAAAAAAAGAAGAAGAACTGGAGAAAAAATGGTTTAACTTTATAAATAAATACAGAATTTATATGAATATAATGTCAAGCCTGGGAATTCTAAATATGCATGAACTAAAGACACTTAACATGTCAGGCTTTTTTTAGGAATCAGTATGCGAAGCATTTTGTGTGATTCCATTTTAACGTGACAAGTAACAAGCACAACACAATGCTTGACTAGGGACAATCGTTTGAGAGAATTTTAAATTAAACATTATGTAACATATTATATGACTGCCACATGAGAGCCTTGTTCTTACAAGAAGCAACAACATGAACGTTTGACATAATAGGCATGTTTTTTCACTTTCTTTTTTGAGAAATAAATCTTGTGAAATGAACTTGACATCAAAGTATGTTTAGGCATCCAACATGGAAATGTAAAAGCTAAAATACTGAATTAAAACAAAAATTAATGCATTTACCAACAATGCATACAAAGCTCTTTGACTAGCATCTCAATAAAGACAAGGTGTATGAGAAAAAAAGGCAGGGAGAGATATATATGAAAAGAGGGATGACAGATATGTGCCAAGTAACAATATAATTATACTTATCATCTATTACATCTGAACTGAACCGTCAATGGCATAGTCAGTCACTTGCCATTCTACATCAGTTTCTGTGTAATTCCCAGCAACAGTATTATTCCAAGCCATTAACACAGTAATCTTCTAATATAACACACGTCATACTGTCACGTCTATGCTAAAAACCATCATTGCATCAAACCTCTCAACGGATATCCAAATGTGATATTAATACGAACACTTATAAGTGAATATTGTACACCTGTCGCATATGTTGTCAAATTTAGAATGCAGAGGAAATAAAATAAAACACAAAACAACATTGAAGCTCACCATTCTTCACACAAGTAAACACATTTACTGATTATAAATGAAAATTATATTTAATGACATGGCACTTAGTATGAATTACACATTATTGGCAGGTTACCAAGCTTCGATGAGATTATATTAGAGATGTGGGGGCGGCGGTTGGAAAACTGAAGATTTTTGAAATGGTGATTTGACACAACCTGCTGAAGGAGCATATGGCCTACAACATGGATTTAGCTCATATAAATCAGGTATATCTATATGTTTGTTTGTGTGTGTGTGTGTGTGTCTGAGCAACTGGTGGCTGTAGGGTCCCTGTACAAAGCTTGAAGTCTAATTTAAACTCACAGGGCCAATGCAGCTGCCCAGCCCAAAATGGAATCACACACGCCAGAGCACAAGAGAGGCCAAAAGAAAAAGGAAATAGACAACAATAACTTTTTAAATGTGAATCCTGGCCACTTCTTGGAAACCATTACTCTGACATCAAGCGATATTAACAACCATACGCACACACCCATAACACACTCAGAGTGAATCATTTTCATATCTTCCTTACCACTATGGGCCTGTGAATCCGTTCATTTGTCTCCATGGCACTCTTTCCTTGCCACGGCAGCCCCGATTCACGCCCAGAAGTACAAGTCCAATCCAAATATGATATGTGTGTCACACAAGGGTACGTGTGCGAGTGTATGTCCAAAAAGTTTTAAGTGTGTAGGGCCAGAAGCTCTGCTAACCTCAAGCCCCCAACCCACATTCCTCCTCTGTCTTTCTCCTTCTCTCTCTCTCTCTCTTTCTCTCTCTCTCTAACACGCACACACACACACACAGAACTGGAACCTGAACTCAGTTCAGGGGTAGAGATGGAGATGAGGGGGGGTCGGATTGCAGGACTTGTGCTACATTTGCAAACTGGGGGTTAAATTTAGCTGTCACAGGCAGGGGCAGAACTCTCTCTCTCTCTCTCTCTCTTTCTCTCTCTCTCTTATCCCTCGTTTTCAAATTTAGCAGTGCTATGAGGCGGTGTGTAGCAAAATGTGACTGGGAATGCAGTCGTCAGCCCGAAGGGTTTATGTGTACGTGTGTGTGTGGAGTGCGTGGGTAGAAGGAGGAAGTGAGAAAACACCCGTTTTCAGTGTTTCTCATGACAAATTGACACCTGACAGTGACGTATACTATTCTATGACCAACACAAACTCCTACTCAAATGTTCTCTCAGTGCTATGACTCACAAATACATAAAATAAAGCTTTTTTCTGACTGTAGGGCCACAATAATTACTGCACTGCCAAAATATTACATTTCTACGGAGCCCCTGAATTATAGTGGTAAAAAGAATTCTTTTAGACACGTAAATAGTTTCCCTGATTTACTAATCCGTTCCCTCAATTTACTAATCCGTTCCATTGAATTTATTAAAACGTTCCCTTGATTTACTCAATCGTTCCCTCAGTTTAGTAATCCCTTCCCTTGATTTACTAAACCGTTCCCGTGGTTTACTCAACCGTTCCCTCAATCTAGTAGTCATAGTGTAGCACGTTCATATTTTGTGTATTAGCCTATCAAAGCCATACTATTTAGATTAGCACATAATATATACTGTACATAATTATATTCTGCATGTTTCCTGATTAACACAGTGAATGAAGTACAGAGGATGACATGGACCACTTGTATTTTATTCAGTTTTACTCTGAACTCAGTTTTAAATACCTAGACATACTTTGGCTGGCAAACATGACATGACACGGCTGCATCTCAAAGGTGCACGATACACTAATACTATACAGTATACAGTATGTTGCTATGAAAATACACAACACAGCAACAGATTACAAATTGATGGTATGGATTAGTTAATTGAGGGAACGGTTTAGTAAATTTTCGAGATTCCAAAATTTTTTTTTTCCACCACTATACTTTAGGGGCTCCATACATTTTAGATGGAGTAGTCTTACCAGTCATGGTTTACAACTCTATTTTCTTTTACTGAACAGATGCATGTATGGAAATACCTATATTACCATAATTGTATAAGGACACAATACAGTTCTCTGTTGTAGTTCTCTAAATTTGTCCAGCAGTGGCCTAGTGGTTAGGGTTAGGGAACCAGTCTCGTGACCGGAAGGTCACGGGTTCGATCCCCACCCAGGGCAAGACTCGACTGACGTGCCCTTGAGCAAGGCTCCTAACTCCCCTAACTGCTCCCGGGACGCCGTGGTTTGGGGCTGCCCCCCGCTCTGGGCAAGTGTGTTCACTGCCCCCTAGTGCTCACTGGTGTGTGTGTTTCACTGCACGGATGGGTTAAATGCGGAGGTCACATTCCTTCTGTGTGCACAGTAAGGCAAAATAGTTCACTTTTATTCATTCATATCCCAAGGATCTTACAGTAGTTCAGGATCAAACCCTATTAATGTTCTTATCATTTTTAGATTTATTATTTGTGTATCATTTTTAAGGCCAATTACACTGTTACGTGAATAAATAATATGGATTATATCAACTTTTAATTTCACAGAGATTTCTATGTTATATATTTCAAATGTGAATAAAATACTGTTATAAAATGTTTCAAATTTACATTTTAACACAGTGTAATTGGCTTTGGTTCTCTGTTTGAAAAGTGACAGGATAACAAGCTCTAATGATTTAAATACAGGAATATGCCTAATTAATTTAAGATTTAGATAGAAAGCCTTGTTTTAAATGAACCATGGAAGTGTCCATGATAACAGTATTGATTATTGAGCAGGATTACAAAACAAATCAAGTGAAAGTGAACTATTTGCCTGCTTTGCTTGCACACAGAGGATTGTGTGAGGAATGTGCAGTGAAACACACACACACACACCGGTGAACACTAGGGGGCGGTGAACACACTTACGCGGAGCAGGGGGCAGTCCCAACAACAGCGCCGGGGAGCAGTTGGGCGAGTTAGGTGCCTTGCTCAAGGGCACCTCAGTCGTGTCTTGGCCTGTGCAGGAATCCCTAACAACTAGGCCACAACTACCCCTAAATCATGCACAGGAACAGCTGCATCAAATCATGCACAGGAAGCATGTTTATTAGATGGAGTAATAATAATACATGCAAGTGTATTAAATATATCCTTATACTTAACATATAAAGTATGTTTGGTGCAATTAAAAATATGCCTTATATATTTGGGATCTCCTGTTTTTTGAATACAGACTTGTATGAATGCTGTTATTAACACCATGAGAGAAAATTTCTCACCTTCTTTTTCTGGCTCTTAAAATAACTCCTGTCTACCACACGGGTAGTCTCACTTGTTTTCTTGTTCTTTTTTCCCATCTTTTAGCCTAACTGTTTGTGTCTATCCATCTGTTTTTCTGCCATCTCTTTCAACATTCAAGACTTCACTGTGTTGCCTGAGACACCTCCTGGTGGGTGTAAATGTGGCGGAGAAGTAAATATTACACCATAGTTAAGGGTATGCATTCTGGATTATTATCAAATAGGGACGTGTTGATATCCTTGAATGATGGTATTTCACGATAAATAAATCTGACCTAGTTATATTAATTGCATTAATTAATTAGGTATAGCATCAGACAAATATGTGATGTTCAAGTGTGGACATTGAAATATAATACAAGGAACAATATGGGGCATACGTTTGTTTCTTATTTGTTTGTTTCTGCTTGCATGAAATGTGTACATTTGAAATACTCTAGCAAAACCTAATTAATATTATAATATATGTTGTCATTTTAATGTAATATTTTATTATGTTAGTGCTTTATCGCTGCCGCGCTCTAGTCAGGAGCATGCAGCTCTGGACTTCAGGTCCCAGAATCTATGATGGCCAATCAAGATGGCCATGTCCAGCCATGATACTTCACATCCCACCTGTTGTCATCCCCTGTTTATTTAATTTGTGTTTCCTACCTGTTTTTTGTGCATTGATTATGTTTTGAGTTATAGCCTTACCCCAGTTCATGTTTTTAAACCCTGTGCGTATTATGTGTTGATGTAAAATATTAGGACGCCACACTACCCATTCCCATACCACTGATATATGAATCTTGCTATTCTGGGTTTTCAACTGGTAGAGTCCTTTGTCTGTGTTTATAACCAAGCATTTGATTCAATGTGTTTTTCACCATTCACCTGACCCAGGCCTGTTTCTTAACCAAGTTTCTGGATTTGTTATATTGGACTTTGTATTGAACTTTGTTCATTAAAGAACTTGAACTTGTCTAAACCTGCCTTGGTGAGATTCATTACATTGTATTGTGACTAAATTACATTTTAAGATATCCTGGCAATAGTTTAAGTTATTTTAGAGTTTGCTTTATTTAAATGGCTGTGACTAAATAAAGATATAGCTTGAACCATGACACAATGCAGTGCAGTTGATATAATAGTTGTTATATTTTTGTTTTTTTATATGCTCCCTTCTAGAAACAGGCAAAAAAAAAATATTACCAATAGCATAACAACATGAAGCTAGCGACTTACTAGCAAGCTTTCTCACTGATGTGACAGACTGAATGGTACTCAACACACACAACACAACTGTCATGACAGGACTGATCCATAGAGGGCGATATTTCCCAAGAACTTTTGGGGCAATTATTTTGGCAGTCTAGTCAGTGATCCAGGGCAAAACATCAAGGGCTTGAGCCCCATAAACCTCCAAATTGCCCCACTTCTATAAAGGCAATCTTTACATACAGAAAATTACTGCTTTATACCAAAGTGTAAGATAGTTTGAATATCTAAACATTTATGTTGATCACTCAAAACCTAAAACCATATTTGCTTTCAAGGAATTTAAAGGTCTTGTGAAACTTTCAGAAAACTTTATTACACAGACAACAACCTCCCTCATCCTGCTGAATTTCTTTGACCACACACTGGCCATGAACGGGAAGGTAATTGTGTGGTATCAGCTGTGCCTGGGGCATAAACGCTGACGTGATATTTGGTTGTGCAGCTGCTGGTTAAAGGCTATAATTATTCAACAGCCTGTCCTTTATCTGTCTCTTTAGAAAACCTGTACCACTGAAAAGGTGTGTGTGTGTATGTGTGTGTGTGTGTGTGTGTGTGTGTGTGCGTGCATGTGTGTATGTTTGTGCATTATGGTGTGTTTGTACATCTTTCAAATATCTGACAGTGTTGATTTTTACGGGGACATTTTATTCTTTTGGTTACTGAGGTTAAGGTTATAAGGATTAGATTTAGAAGTGGCATGACATTAATTAGCTGCATTCATAATTAAATTAATGGATGACCTGAACAAGGATATTAGGGAAAAAGGTGTGTGTGTCTGAGAGATAGAGAGAGAGAGACAGAGAGAGAAAGAGAGCAAGACACACACACACACACACACACACACACACACACACATACTCAGAGTGTTTAATTGTGATGTATAACCCAGGCTGTTTTGGGTGCCCAGAGACTTGCATGTTATATTCATGGCTCATTGCACACACACACACACGCACACACACACACACACACACACACACACACACACACACACACACACACACACAAGCTTCATTTCCCTTTGGCACTTCCTACAGAGCAGCATGGGGGAGGCCCTGTCGCTATGGCAACCTGGGCCGGTATAGCAGCACCACTGTGACTGTGTTCATCTCTGTGTACAGACGTGGGTGTGTATTAGACCAGGGCCTACACAGTGTTTTTTCTAGGCCGTTTGCTGCCAAAGTTGGGGGAGCCGCATGTACATACAGTGCACATGCACTCACACAGATCATGAAAATCAATATCCATTGTAACCGTTTAACAACATAATAGTACGTTTCAGGTCTCATGCAGGAAGATCTCCACAACCCAGTCTACAAAGAAGATGGCCTTCTCGTATCTTGTGCAGTTCTGTCTATTTTCTTTTAGGTTTATTTTTACAATATCTGGTTCTGTTTTTATCTTGACAGGAAATGTATAAAACACATATGATTACTTCGGGGGTGGCATATTACATAAAAGAGTCAGAATGTCAGAAATCCTCATCTCCAGCCATCATAGAATGCAAACATCTCACTAGCATCCTACATGAAATCAGATCATTTTTTTGTATTTATACTAACAGGTGATTCCACATTTAAAACCTTTCTATAAATATTACAGAAATTCTCTATTTGGTGACTGAGTGTTAATCATCGAGTGTGAATCATCTTCAGAATGCTGGTAGGACATCTATGACAATCTGACTGTCGCATTTATGCATATATTTTTATCATGTTAGTAGCTTAAGCAGCACGTGAGACTTAAGCAGCACATGAGACAGTCTGTTACTGAAGTATATGAGCCAAGGGTATGGCCTAAGCTACACCATTTTAGCCACACACTAACCATTATGTCAAAAGATACTAAGATACAGTATACACAGAGAAACAGTAATAGTCTAAAATGATTTATTTATACCTATAGTTTATGTCACCATATTGTGTGAATTATGTTAAAATCAAGGGACTGATTATTTGAACAGCACACATTTCTACCTTTACTACAACCCTTGTTTATCCATTAAACAAATCCTTTATGAACGTTATGCTAAAATGCACAACCACAAGTTTCACCATCAATCTCCATTAATAAGATCCACACCACCGCACATGATGCAAAGGTGTTCAGAAGTTTCTAAGGATGCCTCAGAATAGTAATCCAGAATTTTAGACTAATACGGGTTTGACATCCATATTATTAGTATGTAATACGTGCTGTATCATGTGCTCCCTCATGATACAAATGTATATATATATTAGGGATTTCAAAAGAATACAAATACCTTATATAACAGATCTAACAGAACCTATAATGTGTTCTGATACAAATACAGATACATATATAAGATGTGAAAATAGGAGACATGCTATCCATTCACAGAACCTCAGGTTGAGGCTAGAGGTGTGCATCCAGACGGGGCTTGCACAAAACATTTTTACAAGCAAATATTTAGGTATAAAAGTCTGCCTGAATCAAGTTAAATGACAAGTTCACAAAACAAATATTTTTGTTCAAGTGAAGGATTACACAATGTAATAATGTTAGTTAGCAGAGCAAATCTAAGGTAACTTAAAAAGTTGTGTCAAGATCGTGGATGCAATATTTGAAAGTAAATATATCAAAACTTTTGTTAAATAAGAATTGGATTTAAAAAACTTGTATTCTTGTAAAATAAATTCTTGTAAAATATTTCCAATAAGTAGCTACTTAATTATTTAAAAAAAAAAAGTTAGCTAGCTAACTTCAATACTTGTAAACAGACTGCATTATCTCGAAAAACAGAACACAGAAAAACCCCAGGGCAAAAGGGAAAACTTGAAATGCAAAAAAAAGTTGCTGTGGTCAGGTTCGTGAACCAGTTAAGCACTCAAATGATGTAGTTAAGATTGAGGAACTATGAAAGACAGAATGCACTATGCTGACCATGCTGGAATTTTTTCTTCAGTGTTTTCCAGGATATCTGAGGGCACAGTGGTAAGGTTAATATAAACATATAATTATTGTTTGGGCCATGCCTATTTTGGGGCTAAATCTGAATACAGATACAGATAGCGTCATTGTATTACAACCCTAATATTAGCCACTTTTTTAAGCCATGAATTATGCAGCATTATGTGTTGCTGCTCTTACACAACCAAATTGATGCCAGTAACTGGCATTGCTAGTAATACAATGTAAATACAACCAACTAATATCAAACTAATCAAATTAAAGAACCAACTTAGGAGAGCCTACACTTTTACTTTAATATGTAGCTATAGATAAAATCACAACTTATTATGATAAAATATTCTTATATTATATTTAGGGCTGTCAAACAATTAGAATTTTTAATCGCGATTAATCTCAGAATTTTATATAGTTAATCACGATTAATCACATTTTTTTAATCTATGTAAATGAATAAGGCTTTAAAGTGAAATGTTACAATTAAAATGGGGAACACATGTTATGCTAAAAGTACTTGTTAAAAACTGCTGGGACAAGAGAAAATGGTAAGTGCTGAAATCTCACTTTCAGCTGCAAAATGCATAACAAAAACCAACTTAATCATACTCTTCTTAATAGAAATGAAACTAGTGAAATAAAACTTCCTGTTTAACAGATCTTTCGCCATCACTCAAACCCGAAACAGTACGTCATCCGGAAACATTTCGCATACTGCTTGATGCGTACTGCACATTCGGACACACCAGTCACGCTCACGTACTGTTTTTGCGTACTGTTTTTGCGTACTGTTCAGTACGGAAGTATGCGATTTCGGACGCAGCCTTACTCTTACTGAAGCAGCGCGCGACAAGCCTCAACATGAACTACGGGTGAATCGCAGGGCCAAAGTAGAATTTACGTTAACGGCACTATTTTTTTAATCACGGTAATTTGAGATTGCGTTAATGCGTTATTATCGAGTTACCTTTGACAGCCCTAATTATATTATATTTTTCATCTTCGAAAGCAATTCAGCAGAACAGATCTCTAAGTGGAACCTTCGTTTTTTTCTATTCTAGCATCAAAAGGTTTCAGCTACTGCTTGCATAGTCATGGTGCCCAAGACTGCTTCTTGGTGTGCTCATGTGTGCTTGAACCCGGCATAACCTTTTTCTCTTTGTGCATGCATAAAAAGAGGCAATGTTCCCTGTGTTGTCCCTGTATTAGAGCAGGAGAGAGACTTCTTAGTTTGACACCCCTTGCTGGCGGGCAAATGTCATGCAGCAGGGGCACATTGAAAACAGGACACATTGAAAGGGAGGAGGCACTTCAGCGTGACACAGGAAACATTTTTAAAATGTCAGGTTGACATGAAGATCTCAGCTACATGTGCAGTCTGTATGTACAGGTGAAGGAACATGGTGTAATGTGAAACTGAGCATCAAAGATCTGTTGTTCAGGTAAATAGAGCAAACATCCGTTGGAAAAAAGCCGAACCTGACTGCGTAATACACCTTGCAGCTAAAAGCTTTAGGCTATCTCAATTACACTAAACAACGATCTTAAAAATTAAAAGACATTAATCAAAACATTGTTGTAACAATTCTGTTGACCTGTCTAGCACAAATGGTTCTCTAGACCAAACACCAAGTTTAATTCAGGTTTATTCATGCACCGTTTCTAAGAGCAGGCATTATCACAACGCAGCATTACATAAATTTAGATCCCTAATGAGCAAGCCACAGTGACAGCAGCAATGAGATGACATGGGGAGAGTAAGCGATCTTGGAGGGAACCCATACTTTTCTGGGTCACTGGATAGCAGGATTATAAATCATTACTCCTCTCTTCACAACTGTATATTACGTCAGAACTTACTAGGTGTGTTATAAGTGATTTTGCATTGTGAGTGTCTTATGAACCCTGAGATGAGTAAAGGACAGGCTTTATGATTTTCACATCCACATTCTCAGAGTCTAATACATTAGTGATATCACTAATAAATTTAGGATAGTCTCTAATTTAGGTAAGTAACTAATGTTTGATCTGTGATTGATTGTAATGATTAGGGTCACTGTGAGCTCATGTACATGTACATGTCAGCCGTTTTAAGCATTTCACAAATCAGATTTGCTTTTTATATTCTTTTAGGGTTTTTATGTTTATCCAAGTTGTGAAATAACACACACGGGAGTTAAGAACCAGTGTGGAAAGTCTGTGGACTTACCTGCCGGACAAAGCTGTTTGACGTTGTGTCAGAGGAGGTGCTGCCATCGGATCGCTTAAAGCGGCTCTTTCTTTTTGCGTATTTCCCCTAAGAGACACGACATTAGACAGAAAGAGAAATGCGAGACGTCAGAGACGATCCCTCAGCACTCAAACACGAACACATGCAAAAACATGGTCTGTACTTCATGTCCTGTCTCCATGTCCAGATATGATTACACATGATTACTTATGTCTGCTGGTGCACTGGGGGACCCTATAATCTGATTGGCATGAACTGTGGCCAACGACCTGCTGGCCCTGGGTGAGGCCATGTGCACGATTGCAAATGCTAGACTCTGTCGCCATGGAGACCAGAGAAAGGCTAATTGGGTTTGGTGGCAATAAAAGACCTTTATGGAACAGACAGTATTGTAGCATCCCTCTCTCTCTCTCTCTCTCTCTCTCTCTCTTTCTTTCTAACACACACACACACACACACACATACACACACACACACAGAGAGACACATACAAACAAATCACTTCATAATAGAACAATTACACCATTGTTCCCTCTCTTCCCTCTGACACACTCCCACACCTTCTGGCTCACTTTTGCACATCTTGGAATGAATGACATTCATAAGATATAAAAAAGTGGTAAAAATACAGAATAAAAGACCGGAAATTGCTCAGTTAGAATGAAAAAACAAAACAAAACAAAACAAAATCTGTCTCCATGAATTCTGTCATTCTGCCATCCGTCATTCTGCTAGTAGATCACCCTTAAGCAAGCAGAGAACATGTTACAGATGTGATCAGCACACTTACTAGTCATTAGAGGAAACAAGCGCAAACACTCTAATGTGACCTTTTTTCCCTTTTTCTAACAAAATGAATGATGAGCCTTGGAAGCAAAACACAGTGAAGCAGTAAATGTGTTTTCCTTATAAGTATTACTATATTCTCTCCCCTTTTACTTTATTTGGTTTTGCACCTAAATAAGGAAAGGTTCCTGTTGAGATTATGTGAAATTCCTGATTAACCTCATCCAATGGATCAACAGTATAATGTATGCATACTTGTCATTAATTAGGAATCCAAATGTGTTATATGGGAGATACATAGGATGCTATGTTTCTAATGCAGAATGGGTGAATATGGGTCCTGCATATGCACATGGAGATCAGGTGGGAGAAAAGGCCAACCAAATGTCAAGGGAAGGAGGAGAGATTTGTCACTATGGCAATGGGAGACTTCCTGTTGACAAATACCCCCTGAGGCTAATTGGATAAGCGAGAAAAGGGGGGAGCGGAGTGATGGGGAACTTATTTTAAAAGTTACACAGTGAAACACGAAGATGACAAGATGACAAGGGAATCGAAAACAAAGAAGAGGATATAAAAAAAGAGGAGGAGATGAGTGACTGGCACACAAAAGGAGACAAAAGGATAGACCAGAGACTGGATGCGAGGACAGAAGAAAAGGATAAAAAAGTAGAGAAAAGGAAGAGAAAAGAGGCAGGAAGGCAGAAAAAGAACAGAAATAAGTGAACAGAAGAGGAGACAGGAGGACAGGTGAGGACACAAGACAGGAGAAGACCCAGGAGGAGAGGAGGAAAGGCTAAAAAAATTGAAAGGAGACAGGAAGGATGGAGAAAACAGAGACAGACAGGACAAGAAATCATGAGAGGGGAGGAGGAGAGAATAAATAAAGCACATATTTTTGTTGCAGTGAAATGACAGCAAAATACACCACGCATGCATGGACGTTCGTCTGAAGGTATAAAGGGGAAATACAAAAACGTAGGCAGAGAAAATATGCGCAGTGTCCCATTTTCTAATCGCTCATGTTACGGCTCATACAGTCTTAAGAGCACTTATGAGTCTATCATCATATTTCTAGTTATGGTTCTTCTGATGACCACAAGTCCATTAATGTTCTAACAGAGGCAATCACACACCGCATGTATACACCTAATCCACCGTACTTCACTACTCGCTCACTAAAACAAAGGCACACACGCTTGCAGAAGAGCACGCACACATTAACACGACCAGCTTTATAGTTTCTACCACCTCCTCCTCACATCTATGTATAGAAATGATTCAGATGGAGCACCTCTCAAAACACACACAGCATTATATAACACTGGAGGCATAAATATGGATCTAACAATCAGGGGCATCATTAAAATATGAGCTAATATACTGAAAAAAAGGATAACAGGGCACTCAGAGAAACTGGCTAAAGAGCAAAGAAGCATAACAATAAACACATTTGCTTGATTATAAGTATATGTTGCTTGATTTTCTAACCCACACAATTGTAGTTACTGCTATAACCCTGGCATGTTAAAAATTTGGTTGCCCTAGTTTCAGTTATTCAGACCATCAGAAATTAATGCACCTGCACTGACATGGGTAGAGTAGCAAATAGGTGGCACAGCATTCAGAATCTGCCAGGGAAATTTCAAATTTATTTTGGTCCAAGATCATTACAGATAGCAGAAACTACCCGCAGTCACAGGATATTACAAAGAAAGCATTGCCTGTGGTGTATATTTCTCCCTCCACATTAAAGCAGTGGTATTCACCAACAATTGGCCAAAGTGCGAACAACACTTTGGAATAGTTTTGGGGCCTTCAATGAACAGCAATTTTACTCAGCATGTAAAATCATTATAAATGTGCACAATCAAGAACATCCTAGAATCTGCCCACAGGTTGACTAAAGCCATTATCCATGCCTCGCCTCCCTTGATCACACACTGCAAAAGATTTAATTACTCATCGGGCCGTATCCTGAGGATTCTGAACTACATTCACCACCATCGCTTTTCTGGAGGCTTGTTATCTCATGCCTCTACTCGAACTCCCTAAGGCCCTGGAAGCAGCAGAAGCTATTTTCAGTTAGGGCAGTACAGTTCACTTTGTATGTCTGGAAAGCAACAGTAAAGCATCAATGAAAGCCTCTTCTCAGGGTATCATGTACAGACAAATGGTCAGGTAGAACGTCTGCGCCAAGAAATCTTGCTGGTTGTTTCTGTACTTTAGAAGATACTCCAAATCATGTTCTTGCCCATTTTATACAAATCTCACCTTATTCCAGGGTATAACCATTGATATGGTCTGGAGAATCATCTGAGGTTTCTGACATGAATTAGTGGATAATGAGAAGCCATTAAACCTTGGAGGCAATACATATCCAAGCACTTTGCGCGGTATGACATGACAAATGTTCCAAGCTGAAGTCACACCAGCCCTGGACTCCACCCTGACAGCACATCTATGTCCAGGATACCCTAGTTTTAGCATTTATTAGACTAACACATGCAACAACACAATGTCAGGTCCAGCCATTACTCTGCTTTAATTGTGCTGATTTAAGTGCTAAATTATAAATTGATAAAAGTGCTGATTATTCCGGTTTGTTGCCTCATGCTTTACCCTTATTTTAGTTTTTTAGTTTTTTTTACCCTGCTGAGATTGTACGCCCTGTTTGCCTGGATGTAAATAAAATCTCCCTGCAAATGCTTCCCATGACTAGAATATTAAAATGATATGAATGATTAATGACTGCTTATCAAAACTCCTCTTAGTGTAAAAATGATGCCTAACCTAACCAATATATATATATTAGGTTTTTCTAAATACAACTGCCTGAACTGTTGTTCCAACAAACCCACATGTAAAATAGTTACTTTATTGCCTATTACAAATAATTATATAATCAAAATGTTTGATGTAACTAACTGAGTAAATTTACTCCAACCATATAGATGAGAACTAGCAAGAAATAGACACACTTGTAAACAGCCAATCTATACAAACCCACACTACAGAGCAAACGTAAACTGTCACTGGTTCCATAAAACTATCAGCTTTTTTTTGTGTGTGTGACATATTTATGTTTATTTTCATTTTCCAGTTTAGAATAACAAGCATTCAGTCATTACCGTACAAACACTTTGCTCTGCATATTATTAAGTTATTATTTATTTAAATAGAAAATAAACATAGATAAATTATTTGACTAAAGCTGTATGGAGGTATGCTTCACAGTAAACTGCACACAAAAAGGTGGATGAAGTCATGTTTTATGTGTGTGAACTAGGGTGGATTGAAAGGATGGTTTAAATGAATAGGCGGATGGTTTTAATGTTGTTCAGCTAAATGTATATATTTTTTAATTTAGTTGAAACATTTTGTCTATATTTGTCTATATTTAACATTGTCCTTTTGTCTGTTTTCTCAGTTATGTCTTTAGATCTCTCCATTAGCCTGATGGTACTTTTATAAAATCTCAGGTAAAAATATTTGTAAAAAATTATTTGTCATAAGTTGTGTCAGCCCGCCAGTAAACTGAAAACACATTTGTGCCATCTTTTTTTTCTTTAATGATTTACTCTAACCTCTCTAGGTTACTGCCTTGTAGGTGTATAAACCTCAGGCATCTGCTACAATATGACATGATTCATGGTGATGATCCAGTATTCAATAACACCACTGGCTCCGCTATTGTAAAATATAATACAACACGACACAGTTCAAATTAATAGCCTCTAATCAATATGTGACCAGGATTTGAGTTAAAGTCTAATCAACTTGCTAGCATATTGAATTATTCACACATCAGTTAAAAAGAAAAGTTTTAAATAGGTTATTATAATTGATTAATAAGATTAATTAAACTGCCTACTGCTTACATCACTGAAAATGAAAATGCTGATTAAGACTTATGACTTATTTTTGTGCTTT